>JBAMNC010000387.1:8322500-8521885 GCA_037902135.1 Cetoscarus ocellatus
TTGTTAGTCTGAGTACCTGCTCACTTGAATGCTGTGTGTATGCGTTTTTTGAAAGTGTCCAGTTAGTCTTCTGTTTTTTTTAACTGAACACAACTGAACATTTACAATTGAGTGTGAGGTATTAGCTTCAATTTGAGTTAAGTTACAGATAAATAATACTTTTGACAAGAAGTCAGGTGAGGGTGGTTGCCACACGTATGATAAAGCTTGTCAGGATTTTTAAACTTTTCTGAAATAAAGAAGTTACACTTGTCTTCAAGTGTGAAATGATCCCCATCAGACCTTAAGCTGATGTCTTCTTAAGGAATCATTGTAAGATGAAGGCCTGTTGATCATGAGTTGCATGAGAGTACACCTGTTACAACCAACCCAGGTCCACCCTAAGTGGTTTTACTTTTATGTTTGTTTTGTACTTTTTCTGTGTCAATTTAAACTCCTGCTTTTCATGCCGTTAATCTCACTGAATAAAAAGTTGTAAGAAAGAGACAGAGAGAAGAGAGAGAGTGTACACAAACATACTCACTTTAGTGACACATTTGTCACCCCTCAGTGAAATGTTTTGTAGTCTAAATGTCCAATTAGACCTCATGAGTCGTGTGTGCATGTGGGAGTGGGCTGTGTATGGTGGTCTACACCTCAGCAGAGTCACTTTAAAGGGAAGCAGAAGCATGGACTGACTGATTCTGCTTCTGAGAAAACACTGCTGCTCTTGTGTTCAGTTATAAGAAGAGAAGTCTTAGTGAAGCTGCTGTTGTCCCTGCCTACTGTCAGCCTCTGCTGTGGATCATGGAGGAGCTGGCTCGGGAGAGTATCAGCCTGCTGGCCCGCTCTGCCTCTCATGCTGACCCACCTCGGCTCGGCTCTTTCGGCGCTGTGTTCATCATGCTGAAGTCTGCACTGGGGGCTGGACTGCTCAACTTCCCATGGGCCTTTGAGAAAGCAGGAGGAGTGAACACTGCCATCAGTGTGGAGCTGGTGAGGACCCCAAAATATCAGAAATCGGACATGTTATTATGACACTCTGCTGCCTCTTCAGGTTTACAAAAGTGAAGCTTTTTATTGTGCTCATTGCGTGACTGTAGTTAAAATCACAAGCCCAAGTGCTACAGTAAAACAATGATGTATCCTGACTGCTACTCTTAAGTTTTTATTGCTCTTTATCTTTACATACACCCACATTTAAAAGGCTGTAGGATTCATGTTAGCTGTAAGCTGAGGATGTATGGACTCTCCGCCCTGTTGTCTCTCCCTGGTGTGAAGGAGGCTCACTTTTT
Organism: Cetoscarus ocellatus; assembly: GCA_037902135.1. Taxonomy (NCBI): domain Eukaryota; kingdom Metazoa; phylum Chordata; class Actinopteri; order Labriformes; family Labridae; genus Cetoscarus; species Cetoscarus ocellatus. Next base: position 8,323,775 of record JBAMNC010000387.1, read on the forward strand.
TCACAGGCGAGCTCTAATGAAGCTTCCTGTTTAGGTGAGGTCCTGAACTTACTTCACACTGTCTATCACTAAAATTGTAATCTGTGTGTGTTTGTGAGTCCCATGTCTTCCTACAAGCTTTCCAAGAATGACCCTGAGCCCCATAGGTCACAGTGCTCCTAGAAAAAGCCTGTGTTTTAATTAATGTGAAATCTTATCATCACATTTCAGGGAATAGGTCTGTTTTTTAAAAAGCATCAGAGGTGGAAAATGACTTAAGGAAGATATACAGTATTTATAAGCTTCATAAATACATAAATGCTAAATTGTAATTCATCGCATTTTATAGCTTGTCATCATTTTGTATTTACTTCTTTGTTCTGAGATAACTCCTGTTTGTCCTTATGATGCATGAACAGTCAAAGTAATATTCAAAACGATAACCTGTGCATCTTTTTTTTTTGTTTTTTGTTTTTTTTAGGTAATCGCTTAGATTCAGTTTTTGAAAAACTTTTCCCTCCAAAATAAACCTTAAATTGTGTCAGTAAATATACATATTCTCTTTTGTTCTCCCAAAAATCTCTGTTTTGCTGCAATGAGTTATCACAAACAAAGACTGCTGTAACTGGTTAAACATGAAAATGCTATTTGGTGGGGTAGGTTTAGGACCCAAAAACAGAACCAGATGACTTACTTTTACAGTTTATTCAGTGAAAGCGGTACAAAGGTGACAATGGAGATCGATGTGGTGAGGCAGAGGCTGAGAGCATGGCAGGGTGAGGCGACCAGACACAGAAGTCCAAGTAATGCTGATCCAACAACAGGGAGAGCGACAATTAGAATACAGGCCAGGGGACAATCACAAAAAATCCACAAGTTTAAGAATCGGTTTGAGACAGAGCTCTAAGATGACTGAACAATCAGGTGAAACTGGAATGAAGAGCCAGGTATATATACTGCAGGAGCTTGAGTTGTTCAGACTGAGGTGTGCAGCAGGATTGGCAGCAGAAGTGGATCCACACAGCAGATGAACTGGGGATAGGAGGCACAGCCAACATCAGACAAAGGCATCTCTCATAATGTGTGTAGAGGGTTTTGAAAATGCTCTAAAAAGAGTAACCTGACACACCAGATGGACCGCTAGTCCATCTGGGCAACAGTCCATAAAAAGTGTTTGGAAATGGGCAGAACCTTTAAAGGTATAAGTGGTAGGTGACTGGACGATCGTTTCACTCATCACATTCATTACGGGTCAGTCAGATAAAGTTGGCATACACTGCTGCTGTGGCATAAAATACAAATCATAAGCCACTTCGTAAAACAAACTCTTGCCAAAACATGTCTGAAGTGTAGCAAAAATATTCTTTCTATTGGGAAGTTCTTTCATCGCTGCAATTTGTTTTCATTTAATGAAGAAACGTGCTCTAGATCTGACAAAACTGCTACTGAGGCTTTTAGCATCTATGCTAATCTCTGAACTAGCAGTCACTCCCTGCCGTCTTCTTGCTCATAGCTCTCACCTCTTCCTGCTCACAAGGACGCTGATTGGGCTGCTCTGCTTTGTGTCGCTCACAGTCGCTGCAGATTGGAGCTTGGCAAGATGGATCTGCCTGATTACAGACATTGAATCAGGCTGATGCAACTGCTTAGCAAGGCCATAAAAATGGATCAGATTTAATTTAAGTTGTCCTGTATTGGGGACAGGCATGGTGGTTCAGCAGGTCGTGAAGAGGGTTGCTGTTTTAAACCCTGTGGTAGTCAGGACCTCTGTGGGGTTTGCGTGTTCTCCCTGTGCATGTTTTAGTTCTCTCTGGGCACTCCGGCTTCCTACCATAGACCAAAAAAAAAAAATGCTTGTTAGGTTAATTGGTGACTCATATTGTCCTTGCGGCTGGCAAACAGGGTGTCCTTTGAATGGATGTTTTGTATTGGTAGCTCTGAAGTGACATCACCCTCATATGGAGGGCCCCCCTGGTGGGCAAGAACATATCTCAGGGGAGTAAGGAAAACAATTTTTTAATAATACAGAATGAACACACACCAGAAGCGTGAATGTGTTATTTGATACTGATGGACAACTGACAGAGATACTCCAAACATCAGTGAGTGAATGTGAGAGTGAATGAGTGTGAATGGGTAGATGTGACCTGCGGTGTAAAACTGCTTTGAGTAGTCAAAAGAGACTAGTACAGCACTATATAAGTTCAAGTCCTTCTACCATTTACCCTTTGGCAAACACAGTGCTGTGTCATAAGATATGAATAACGTCCCAAGAGCTTCATAAGGGAGTAAGATTCCTTTTCATTTCCTTTTTTAACTATAGCCCACAGCTGACTGCTGGCCTGTGGTCCGATTTCAAGAGTCTCATGGCAAATTTCAAAAATAACAAGAAAACAGAACATGAGGCTCGTGTTGATGGATGAGTAAAGACAAGTGGATTATTGGTGCAAACAGCAGCATAAATCAAGATCATTGACTTCCCTCTCTACTTTCTCTCAAGGTCTGATTCACAAAAACATATTTCTCCCAATCATCTTCAGGTACCATTGAGTGATCAAATACTCCAAGCAGGATCAAGGGACGTCTAGAGTTGATCAGGGGCCCCTCTGATTGGCCAATAATCATTGGCTAGTCAAGCTCCTATTCAAATGACAGTTTTCCTCTGAGTTACCAAGCACATCTTAAACTACATGTGTGCAGTTCTATTAACTTTAATTTTCTTAAGGTGGTGTGTATTAACATGGCCCAGTAATCCATGTGGCCCTCCTTGACAAATAATCTTGCTCTTGGTAGTATTATTAGGAATCATTCATAAATGTTTATTGTTATGCAGATGATACCCAATTACACTCATTAAAGGTAGAGGAAACAAATGTGTTGACTTGAAGCTCGAAGCTTGCCCAATGAACATTGAAACTGTAAATTACTGCAATTTGATGCTACTGAAGACAAACAAAATGTACATTATTTTGCTTGGCCCTAAACACTAAATACCTAAGCACAAGGGTTCATGGGGCTGAGCTGGACTGCCTATGCCTAAGTGTGGGTCACAAAAATCAAGCCTGTATTTCTCTGTTGTTGTCTCCGCAGGTTTCTCTGGTCTTCCTCATCAGTGGTTTGGTGATCCTGGGCTATGCCTCATCAGTCAGCAGACAAAAAACATATCAGGATGTTGTTAGAGAAGTGTGTGGACGAGCTGTGGGTCAACTCTGTGAAGTGTGTTTCTGCTTCAACCTCTTCATGATTTGTGTGGCCTTCCTGGTGGTGGTGCAAGACCAGCTGGAGAAATGTAAGAACCATTTGATGGTGTTTTCTAGATGTGAGCGTGTCATAACTTTAAATGGACCAGTGAATTTTCCTCAACCCTTTCTAACCCTCTCGTCCAGAACATCCCAAAGGTAAGAATATTAGCGTCCAACTTAAAATATGAAAATCATTTGGGGCCCACCAAAGGCTTAATGGCGTTCAAACTCCATGTTATTGTTTTCTAAACAATGAGCATTCTGTCCAAAAACATTCCCATGCTTCAAATGAAATGAAAAATAAAAAGTAGAAAAATGAAAAAAGCATAAGTATTGAAATAATTTGTGATCATTTTAAGATCCTGTGTCCTGGTGTGTTTTTACCATTTACATCGTGTCTTAAGTGTCTACTAAGAAACCATTTGATTTAAGTTTAATAACAAAATTTTTGTCTCTGTAGAGGATCAGATTAGATGATGTCTTCCTATTATGAGCAGAAAATACACTTATTTGTAAAAGCTGTATAGCTGTACATAATAAATCCCAGTAAGTAAAAAACAGAGTTTTAAGGGGCAAGAGGTAAAACTGAGAATTTAGAAAGAGATGTCATGTGCTTCGACTCCCCAAGCTCCTTACAACAACATTAAAAGGGAAGAGAAATGAATTTGCAGATCATGGGACCTTTAAAACTAAATGTCACTTTAAAAAATTGTGTTTTATGGTCTTATTTTATTGCAGATGACCCCTTGTGGCACACCCATGCCTCTTGCCCACCATAGTGCTGCGATAGGGACTGCTCTACCTGATTATGAGTAGTTTTCAGTACTGAAATATTAGCATTCACCAATGCTCTGATTAACTTACTTCTTCTTATCTTGTCAGCGGGCTAGCTTGAAGTGGAAATTGGTTAGATAAAGGGATTTTTGTGTTAAACAAGATTGTTTGAACAATTGCATGAAAACCTAAAACTTACTTATTTTAATTAATTTAACTTTCCTAAAAATCCACAGAGAACCTGTTAATCTTCTCAGTGGTTTTTTTCTGCATATCACAAAAGGCACACAATTTTTTAAAAAAGAGGTTAAATTTTTTTTTGAGTCACTCAGTATTGTGTTTAATTCTAGTCAATTATTTAACATTGTCAGACTTTTAGAATAAATTTTTGATGTTTTGACAAATCATTGTCATTCAAAAATGAGATATGGCTTGTCTCTCTTTTTTGGGGGGGAAAAATTAACCAAGATTTGGACATTTTTACTCATTCTTGCTTTTATACTTTCTTCCATACAGTATCACACAACATACTTGCTTTTACATGACAGCACTCTGAACCAGTGATTTAAACATACCTGTTATATCATTTATCATTGTCTTTATTCAGCCTGTTTGTGATTGATTTTGAGCAAGACAACATTTCCTTGAGAACTTCTGAAGTATTTCTGACTTGGCATCCTGTACATAAGTGTTAATGATGAATAATTCAATTCTTATTTCTGGGGTACTTTTTCTATACGCTAACAAGGAAAAGCAAACACATGCTTCCAGTCAAAAAGACATCTTATTCATCAGTTTTAGGGCACTGGTGCAAACAACTCACAGTCAGTTTTAAATACATGACAAAAGTGTTTTGTGTAAGAACTCTTTAAAGATTCAGTAGCAACTTATCGGTACAAACAAACAAACAAACAAAATCACCTTTGGACCATGAATCATTGTCACCTGAATTTAAAGGAGAACATGTGACTGGAAACACTGCTGTAACTGTTTTTTTCTGTGTCACTCTGTTCATCTAAAACATTTTAAATCCTTTTGATACTTTTGCTCTGCTTCAATCTTTGATGGAAAATTTGATTGGATTTACACACACCACCTCATCCATCCAAAAATCTGCTTGTGAAAAAGAGGAGTAAAATCTGGGCTTATAAAGATGAAAAGAAGGAACAATCAGGAGATAACCTCAAAAATGAAATGTTTTAGATGCATACATAATTGTTCTGTTTATGTCCAGTGTTTATGTCTAGAAACATTAAAAACACATAAACTGTGCTGTTCGGCAGGTTGTGAAGTGTCATTGAAGCTGAGGTTAGTTAAGATTTACTGTGTGTTGCACACTGATGCTTTCAGGCGATGTACAGTGTTCTTTATAACTCTGTCATATTCTCCTCAGTGTGTATATCTTTATATGAGACTGTGACGGGCTCCAGCGAAGCTGATATGCCATATCACTGGTACACCGACCAGAGATTTGCCCTCTTCATCATGTGCCTCGTCATCATCCTTCCCCTTTCCATCCCAAAAGAAATTGGCATCCAGAAATACACGAGGTAGACATCACTTACCTGTGACCACAGCCATTGCTAAGTGTTGTAATTAATGCTTAGCATCATTTCACTGTTCTCTCTCTGTGTTAGTGTGCTGGGGACGCTGGCTGCTACGTATCTGTGTGTCGCAGTCATCGTCAAATATTACCTGATGGAGAGCCACTCTGTGATTATAACTCCTGAGCACAGCCAAGGGTCAGTATTACTGCTTTGAATTAATGCTTGAGTTAGGGCTGGAAAATGTGGACGAACAAATTCATCAGTGTTTTTAGGTGAATTGTGAAACATGAAATGTATACATATTAATATCTAATTCTTTCAAAAAAAGTCAAATTACATTGTTATTTTCTGATATCACAGCAACAAAATAAGAGTCCTAAACACCTAATATATTGCATTTCTTAGCTTTTAATGATGTAAAACTGAAAGCAAATTTCACAAGCTGTCGACATTTTAGAGAATTATAGGCAACTTTTCTGTGTAATGTTTAAGACAAAATAACAACATATAGTCTTTAATATCAATTGCTTCAAAATGAAGTCTTCATCGTTTTAATGATTGGTATTATCAAAAAGTACAGAAACTTCTTAACTTTCTGTCACATGTTGCATCAGGAGAGAAAGCACTATCTAAATTGCACATTTGATATACCTGCAACATTTTGTTTGCAGGGTTTTGCCTGGAAATGCCCAAATCAACATCTAAATAAACTGTTTTAATATAAAGAAAAATTGTTACCTGCCTTTGCATGTGGTTTAAATTAGATTATTATGTCCCAAAACTTCAGTTATTTCCAAGCCCTAGCTTGAGTGTATATTTCTGTCTTCATGTGTTATGCGGTTTTGTGTACTTCTCTGTGTTAATGTGTGTATGTTGCCTATTTTCAGTATCGGTTCATGGGCGTCGATGTTCAGTGTTGTGCCGACCATCTGCTTTGGCTTCCAGGTATTTCACTGGTGGAAGTTGACATGGAGTTCTTGTGATTACAGTTTGCACCACTTGAGGGCACTCTTTGATTATAAATATTAGCAGAAAAAAATGTGCATCAACGCTTAAATGAAATTGAGCAAATGAATTTATACATTGGACCAAACCAAATACCAAATAAGTTTCCTCTGTACAGCAGTGACAGCTGGAGTGACAGTAGTAATAATGTCATAATAATGAGAAAAATAAAAGTAAACATAATACTGTACACATTGTAATTGAAAAAATAAGGAAAGAAAGTAACTAGAATATAAACATCTCACCAATAAAAGACCATGACTCTGGGTAACAAGGTTTTTAAAATAAATGTTATTTTATGAGTGTTGACAGAGAAAATTAAGATAAATACAGACTGCACTATCACAAAGATTATCATTGGTATTAAAAATGTTCTTCTCTGTTCAAAAATAGACAGTATTATCCCAAAGATTAACGTCAGTGCTAAAGATCTTCTACTCTGAACAATTATGCTTGTCTTTTGTTTTCATTGTATGTGAGGAAAGAGACCCAAAGCTATGGCAAAAATTTAAAGATTTGTTTAGTAATAAATAATGATAACATTAACTATAAACCATCATGTTTATTAGATATGATGAAATATGAACACAAGATGTTTTGTTCTGTTTTGTATAGGGGTGTCAGGTTGATTTTTATGTAATCTTCTTTTTCTGTTAATATGTAAATCTAAACTGATTTTCTTTTAGAGGGAAGTGAGGACATTTCATCATGTACTTTGTTAATTAATGTAAAGCAGGGGCAGATCATATTATTGTTCTTTTGCTCCTTTTGTGCAAGATTTGATTTTTTTGTGTTTCATTTTTCTTTGAACTTGGCAACAAGTTAAGTATATCATCTAGGAAAGGGCATGTTATGTGAGGGAGGAAACTGATCTGCCTTTATATCATACTGATGACTGATTGATTGAAAACACCTTTTAAACTTTGTTTGTTAGACATGTGTTATCATCTCAGAGCCACAATAGTATACTATTCATCATACTAATAGAGGACTACTAATATTCCTATTCTAATAACAATATGAGTCAAAGTCTTCAGAACATTAATCCTTGTTATTAAAAATCTACACAAAACTAACCTGTTTTAATAAGACAAAAACCTAAAATAAAATACATGAAAATATGGAATATCTTAATAATTTGCTTGTTACTCGTGATTTGTGTTTGCTTTAGTTTAAATCCTATTTTTCTCTTCATCCTCATTTTAAAGAGTCTCTGAATTCTTTGAAAAGAATTTTTAAATGAAGTGTATTAATATTAACATTCCTATACCTCTTACAGTCATTATCATCATGATAACTGTAAGAAACATGCTGGTTTTAGATGAGAGTGCTGCTGATTGAACAGCAGGATTTATAAAGCCTGCCTGTTAGCCTGGTCTGGAACGGGCTAGCTGCACAGGATACATCTCCATGGTAACTTATGTGCCTTCGCTTTCATGAAACCGAACCACAGCTTAATTCATCCAGGATAACTGGAAAATCCTGGCTTAATCCCCTATCTAGGTTTTGTGAAATACCCCTCAGGTATGAAGAGGTTAAAAGTGTAGTCAATATCCATCTCCTCAAGTTAGGAACACACCAGCTTTGTGCCTGACCACTCCTCATTTTAGACAAACACACCCCTGAGCACAAATGGAAACCCTATGGCCCCATTTACATCTCTTTTCCCTCTCTATCCCCGGTTTTAGACTCTGTTTGTTGTTCAATTCTGTCTGACTCTTTTACCTTGATGGAAAATAACACAATAACAGAGATTAATCTTAAAGTGACTCCCACCTGTGTATCTCGGAGTTGGTTTTAACATGTGGTGACTGTGTGTGTTTTCAGTGTCATGAAGCCTGTATAGCGATTTACAGCAGCATGGAGAACCAGAAGCTCTCCCACTGGGTGATCATCTCTGTGCTCTCCATGTTTTTCTGTTTACTCATCTACACCCTCACAGGTAAGTTCACCTGGACAGTGTTCCCCTCTGTGCTTGGTTATCTGACCTGAAGGCTACTGATCATGTCCTATCTTGTGTCTCCAGGTGTATATGGCTTCATGACATTTGGGAGAGATGTGGCATCAGACATCTTGATGTCATATCCAGGGAATGACGTGGTCATGATCATTTCCAGGCTGCTTTTTGGAATATCAATTATCACCATTTACCCCATTATTCTTCTTCTTGGGCGGTAGGTGACGCTGGAGATTATTTACTCTGTGTTGTGAATTTGTGTTTGACATGCTTGTGCTGTTTTGATAAACTGGAGACTCCATGCAAAGAGTGGTCTGGGGCCCCACACCATCTTTCTTAGAGCAATTAAAGCAGATGAGGAAAAGTGTTCTGATATCTCCTTAGAGTCAACAGAGCCACAGAGGCAGATAACCAAAGGATATAACTAAATATTAGTCAGCAGTCTTGTCCGTGTATTAGTAACAATATATGGTTATCTAAAGCCTCACGTGTGAGAAAATTAGCAATATATAAACACTATTAGTATAATATCAGTTCTGTTATTATAACATATTTTAATTTGTAATTTATTTTAATCATTTTACCACATAGTAATTCACATTTTTAAAATTCTTTTTTAAATAAATTTTGTCTACCTTGCTATAATTTGTGTCATATGATGAAAATGTTCACTGACTGATTGGGAACCAATCATTATTAGATGATATTCGCTCGAAGTATATGTTCAGCCTATAAGAATGGATGTCTATGGTAACGGATACAGTAAAATGTGGTTAAAACTACATGCAGCATCTTTGGGTTGCAAAAAAAACTTGTGTGCATGTCTGTTGCCTGCTCTGTCATCCACTTAAACAAACTGTTGTAGAATCCACAACTTTTTATGTCAGTTTTGTTTGGTAAAACCATTAATCCAGTGTTGAAATCTGCACTAACACCAGAGTGATTAAAGCCACATAGCACACAAAAAGAGGAGATACATTTGATACATTTTAAAGTCCAGTCTGTAAAAACATTGACATTGTCTTGATGAAATGACCAAGGTAAGTACCTGGTGTTTTTAAATGTAATTCAAAGAAATGGTCATCTAAGTTTTGGATATGAGCCTGAATAAATAGGCAAATATTGTTGATGTAACTGAGTTTATGTCCCGAGACTTAAGGCCTTTCATTTATGAGACTATTTGCACAATTTGGCTGGTTGGAAAGGTTTATTTTTCAGTCTATTAATAGTTGTGTTAAGTCACATAAGTGAACACTTGTAATTAATGAGTTATCACACTGTGTGATTCACTTGCCCCTACTGTAGGGTCCATGGTGAATTTCTCAAAACATATTTGAGCAAACACTCAATCAGTTGTTATAAAAAAAAGCACAAAATATGATTCTGTGGTAACAGTAATTGCACCTTTAAGGATGGTATTAGCAGAAAACAACCTTATCGCAGCATCGCTTTGAACTTGAACACAGTGGCAGAGTCAGGGGTCCTCACCAGTGAGTACACTCTAAATGCTCATCTGAATCACTGGAACATTTGCTCACTTACTTAACATTTGATGCACCTTTACCCGTGCTTTCAGGCTCCTTGATGTACAAGTCCACCAACAATTGTCTTCCTTTGCCTTGTGGTAAAACCACCTTTGGCTACATGTTGTACTTATCTCTGTGTGTGACACAGGTCTGTCATCCTGAACTTGCTGCTGCGTGTTCAGAGACGTCGGCGGGGGATCGTCACTCACACATTTGAGAGCCGCTGCAGAGCTGTCCTCACTGTGATCTGGATCACTGTCACTCTGCTCATCGCCATGTTTGTGCCTGACATGGGAGAGGTCATCAGTGTTATTGGAGGAATCAGTGCCTTCTTTATCTTTATTTTTCCTGGTATGTAAACAATTTAAGTCCACAATGAGTTTATTACCAAATTCATTTGAACAAAAAAAATTAGCTGCTTGGTACAAAAACAATAAAACAGAGGCAAGAACAAGAGTTAAAAGCTTTTTTTTAAAAAACTCATGTACAGTTAATAGCTGTTAGTGTGACTGGGGATATGAGCCCTGTTAATGTGTGTGTTTGTTGTGTATTGCAGGTCTTTGCTTAGTGTTCATTATGCAAACTGAGCCTGTTTCTGCTAGAGTCAGGTGAGTGGGAAATTTTAACTCATTTGCTCGTTTTTAATGCTTTACTGTACTTTTTGAGCAATGATACACAGTGCCTCTTTTGTCAAAGATTTATGTTGACTGAAAAACTTAGTGTTAGATTTGTGATCAGAAGGGGGGAAAGGGAAAAGAGGAACCAGCAGGGGTGCCAAAATCAATGCGAAAATAAAGTTGCCTATAAACTGCTTCATTTTTGCATGGGCAGATTATCCTTATGATGCCACATAGAGGCATGGCTGCTAAACAAATAATGAATAGAAACGCCTGTATGTGCAAGAAATATCTCAGTTTTGAAAGCTGTAATACCTGGTTATAGTTTGTCTGTACTGGTCTGTATATTGATGTGTCTGACATCTGATGTTTTTGTCTGCAGGGTGATTTTAATAGTTTGGGGAGTTATAACAGTTGTTGTTGGAGCTTTCATCTTTGGACAGAGCACAACCATCGCTATCATGGAGCTTTTCCACAAATTCTAATATTTTGTTATTGTATCTACTGACAGCAGTGGCTGCTGGGACTTTGTAATGTAATGGGAATATGTATGCTGTAAAGGGATGTCAGAATCCATTCTTGGTTGCTTTAAAAAGTTTGTGAAGGAAAAATATTTAAGTCAAAATTCATGTCCTGTTATTTTATTTTCATGTGTGATGTAAAAAATATAAATGTGTTATGTATTTTGTCAAGTGTCATCTGTTCTCACAACCACCACCAGGGGGCAGTATTGAACTGCAGAAACTTTATTAATCTGCAGTCCCCTGATTCAGACAGTGGGTCTTTAGCTGCACACTGGTGTTACAGATAAGACAAAAATGTCTTTGTTGTTGCTTTTGTTTGATCACAAGGGTCATTCTGACAAGCTTAAATCATGCGCATGATATTTTAATATGCCATCAGATGGATTTTATGCCCTTGAATAAGGTATTTATTGTGTTGCATATACTTCCATCAGATAGAGTCTCTACATTTTTCTTCAGTCAGCTACTGGTCTTATCCATCCTCTTGTTTTCCACTTTGTCTCTCTGCTGACCTCCACATGGCCTGAAACATATGAGTGAATGAAATTTGCACCTTTCATTGAGCACAGATTCATGGCTGAGCTATGCTGAATATCACTGTTTACTGTTTATTGACTTCAAGTTTAAGGAGTTATGGCACACACTGCCTGTGAGCGTGCACATGCTCATACATTAGTGTATGAGTGAGTAATGATTTACTGTAAATCTACAAAATGGGTGCCATATATGTGGGTGTGCCTGGAGGGGCCTGCTTAAAAGCAGCACATCAGCTGTGGTAAGTTCACTCATACACACACAACTGTCTGAATAGCTTCACTGCATTAATACAAAGTTATTTCTAAAACAGACCATACAGAAGCGCACAGCAGCTCCATATCTGCTCCTTCGTTATGTAATGGGCTTTTTCATCTCAATGTCCTCAAGGGAAACCTCAAACTGTGATACTCTACTTGTGTATAGCCCGAGGGATTATATTCCAAACTGCTGGCCAAATGACTGAATCCACTAAATTCCTGTGTAAAATCCTCAAAAATCATCCAAACTCCTTCTTGAAGCCAACAGCTGCACTCACGTTGAACCAGGCCACAGATTTGTAAAAGCAAACTCAATGTATCTATCTTTGTAAAGCTATTTCAAGCTTTTCTGCCTCCAAAAAGGAAATTGCAGAACCTCTTTAACAAAACCGTGGAAGATGTTGTGGCAAAATAACACAACCTTAAACTTGATGAATAATACTTGGAGCACTCTGTTATGTGCAAACCAAAGATATCTTCTAAATAGTCATGAACACATTTTGCTGAGCTTGCTAATATTTGCAAACAAGGACATACACAGACTACAGGCTGATAGGACTGTCTATTTGACACATGTACAATCATAAAAACAGGTCTAGTGGTAAGTAATTTCAGGGTTAATAAAGTGTCAGTTAGATTTGATCCTTCAGCAGGTCTTTAATTTACTGCTGCTTTTAGTCCCCCTCTCTCCCAGCCGTCTGGTTGTTAATATAAAGAATATAAAGAAGGGTGGCACATCTTCACTGAAGCCAAAGACTCATACCAGTGGGCATTAGCTGTTACACAGAAGTCAACAGGACCTTAATGTACAATTCCCTCTAGCTTGCACGTTCCTTTTTCTAGCAACACAGAGACTACCTAATATTACATTTTTTGCAATAAAAAAAAGAAAAGGTACTTATCTTAACTCAGTGTGAAGAAACTCTAGTCCAGTGGAAAAGAATTGATGACTTGATTTGTTAATGATAATTTTAGTTTCCTGCCCCTGTTGATCATGGGCCCGTCAGAACTGTCCTGCCTTAACCCTTCTAATGGCGTCCCTTCTGCTAACACTTGAGGTCTATAATAAAAAAATAGATCAGTAAAAGAAGAGGGAGCAACTCATAACCCTTTAATTCCTGAGTGAACATGATGGACGCTTTTCCAGCATCAGTGCAGGCCAGTGAGTCAGCTGCTAAAATTTGCCTGGGGGGAAACATGATTATGACAATATATTCCATATATGACAGCAGTCCATCAGAAAATGTTATTCTCATGATGGCACTGGACGAGAAGTCTGAGGTTCACCTTCATCATTATAGTCATATCAGCAGGAACGTGAACATCTGTACAACATATTACTGAGGCCCATCCAATCTAAAAGTGACGGTATTTTTTCATTTGGGCCCAAACAACGACCTATCATCAACGCCTTCCCTAGAGGCATTTCCACGTGCCTGGCTAAAACTCATCAGTTATTCTCTGCATTAGATTATCTTTTCACTTTCCTCGGCTTCCGAGAAATAATTTCCAGGGCTCATTACAATGCTGTCCCCTGTAGCTACTTGGTTATTGAAAGATTGCTTGTAATGTAGGCTCCTAGCAGATTAATTAATGAAATGGCAATTTGTGGCAACGTCCCTTTTAAATGTTAATTGGTGGTGATAAGAGTGTCAGCAGAAGTACTGAGTGAAAAAGAATTGCTGTGTTTTTTCTTTGACTCTGATTAAAATCCATACAAGTATCTTTTGTGTTAACAATGAACAAAACTGTTCCTGTTTAATTAGAAATCTTACCACTCTGTACCAAATAAGAACAGGGATGTCGCTGTCTACTGTGACTGTGTGTGTCCAAAAGCACATCGTCTGTACGACTGGATTGTGTGTATGGATGTGGATGACCTTGTTTTCTATGCATCAAGGTTATGACCAGCAGGCCGAGATCATCATGATGGAGATAACATGCATTCATCACTGTGCAGCTCAGGCCTTTATTGAAGTGGTGACAGCAGATCTTTGACCTCCGGGCTGAACTCTGCAGGATAATCGCTGCAGTGGCAATGAGCGCAGGTGAAGGAGAGGCCACAGTTACCTTGTGTGAGAGCATAACATCAGAAGAACATTAAGTTTCTATTGTGGGCGTAAGGGCACAAAGTTGGTTTCGTGCACAGACCGGATAAAACCCCCAAAAAAGGTTGTCATAACATCAGATCTTATACGTCTAAAAAAGGTCAGGGAAATTAAGGTGGGTTATTCTAATGAAACATATTTCAAAATAGGCATCCACAACCTTTATATGTATATTCTTTTAAACATATAATCCCTGCCAACTAAAAAATGGAATATAACACAAATTTACTGTGTGATGGTGCATGAGGAGCCAAACATACATCATCAGCAAAGCCAGCCTTCTACAGTAGTTATACATATGTACGTTGAATGTGCAGTTAGACTGAGAAACATGGTTAAGGATTATTCTGTCACTGCACAAACACATGCAGCAGCATGACTGCAGAAAACATTTATTCTCTTTGCGCAATTGCCTTTCAATTGCCCCCACATCCCCTTCCTCTCTCTTCACCCACTAATAACATCATAGGGGTGAGTGCAGCCATCACATCTCAGGAGAGACTGCCGTGTGTCAAAAAACATAATAGTATACAGACAATACAATAATGCTCATAATATTAGTAACAATGAGAACAATACTGATAATGCTTTTTATAGAAAGAGCAATGATTATAATAATGACAACACTTATGACTGTGCTAATGTCAGTGCTGAAGCAAATAACTATAATAATCATTATCATCTAAAGATGATATCTTTGCATTCGATGTACCTTTAAGATTCTACTTTGAGCTCAGTGTTTGTTTTTATTCAGCAGAGTTTCTGCTCTATGGAGTGAGTCAATAATTAGCAAATAATAAATATTATTACTGCGAAAAAAAAGTCAGTCAACTTGTGATATTATGTAACTGCAAAAGTCAGGGTTTACATACTTCAGTGCTCCCATGATACATTCAGAGGCTGTGATATAACCATGCAGGATTAAGATTTTATACTTAAAATGTTTACAATGAATTTAAAAAAATATGCGAAGGAGGCTGAGGGGTGCCTCTTCAAAAATGTGTTGGTGTCAAAACACATGCTCTGAGGTTCTGATGAAGAGTCATGTTTACATTAAATATTGCGGAAATTAAACAGAAAAAATGAATCAAAAAAGCCCCAGAAGAAAATTAAGAATAAAGAAATTAATTTAACTGTAAAAAACAGCATACCAAACACATTTCTCTTGATAAGGAAGGGTTCTATTTTATGGGCTGCTGACTGTAGACAACATATAAATCTGCATTTTAAACTGATACTGTCTGCTCAGTATCGCCAGTAACTCCAGGTCAGACAGGGCCTTTCTGTGTGTAGTTTGCATGTTCATCCCGTACATGTGTGGGTTCTCTCCAGGCACACTTCCTCCCACAGACCAAAAACATGCTCATCAGGTTGATTGGTGACTCCAAATTGCTATTAGGCATGAGTGTGAGCGTGAATGGTTGTACGTCTCTCTATGTGGTCCCGCAATTGGCTGGCGACCAGTTCAGGGTGTACCCCGCCTCTCGCCAAATGTCTGCTAGAATAGGTTCCAGCCCCTCGTGACCCCAAAAGGGATAAGCAGTATATGGAGTGGAGTATTATGGAGTCATGGATGGATATTTGAAGGATGTCACAAGAGAAAAACAAGAGCTGTTCTCTCCCTCTCTTTTACAGAATCAAATACATTTACAACTATGCTCATGACACAGCTAGACAAATATATAAAAATGAGTATAAACAGCGAGATTAACGTAGACCTTACTTGTTCAGTCATCACTGCTGTAACAGAGACAAACAGGGAGACACGTCTGTGACTGTAGTCTTGACAATCATGCCACCCAGATGGATCTCAGGGAACCTGCTTATTTTTCAAGTTATAATACCCTGCAGAAATAAATATACCTCCTACAGCCTGATAGCAAATATTCAGGGCCCAGCACTGGTCCACAGCCGAGTGGTATCTGGTACCTACTGAAGGTTCACGTGTCCCTGAACCTACACATAGTAACCCACATGCACGCTTTGATGTGCACCTTCAAATATATGTGCTGAGCACACACTAAAAGTCCTGCGATTGGTCTACTGGTTAGCATTTGGTGATTACCTCTAAGTGAAATCAATAGGCTTAGTGTTCACTCTGGGGTGAGAAATGTAAATGGCTGACTGTACAGTACATGTAGATGTACTGAGAACTATAGGGACACACCACTGTACATGTAGGTGTTGCTCACAATGGCGAAGGTCACTGTGGTGTAGCTTCATTGTGCATTTAACACAGGTAAACCAGGTTATGTCTGCATTAAGTGCATTTGTCAACAGAGCTATCAACCATCACTGCACCCTATTTCCACTCATTTTCAGCATCAAACAACTCATTAAAACTTAACTTCACAGAGAAAAATGAAAATGTGATTTCAAAACAGTAGTACATTACTATCAACTACAAGAGGGGCGGATCAAAATTAGCTACTTTAAAGAGACACAAACACTTGGACTAATTGTCTTGAGGACAGCTATTTGAAGCTGGTTAATACAAATAAAAAAAAACTCCTCTGGTGATTGATTCATATTATATTTATACCAGAGTATGACAAGGACCAGACCAAGGACTGTGTTAAAAGGTGGAAATGGGCTGTGACATGTCACCTTTAAAGTCTGCCACATTACCTGTTTGTTACCATGAAGGAAGCAAGACTGATCCATGAACTATCACTCATCCAGTGGCTTAAACACATTACATTTAAGAGGATATTCACTTGATTTGGCTGAGCTGTTCTATTCAAGCATCACTAAAACAGAAGCTGAGTTAGCAGGAGAAAACTTAATTTTTTCTGATGGTTTTCATCCATATCAAACTACAACAATCAGATGTAAGTAGTTAGAAGGGCAGACCTACTCTGCAGTTGTGCTCTGCCCTCACAGTTTTACAGAACCAGACACTTAAAAAGGAGAGAGTCATTGGTCAGCTTACACAGAGGTTTGTTAGCAGGGACCTGAGGGAGCTGAGTGCTGGAGGGGACTCGTGATTGGCTGCCCTTTAGAATAATGTACAGTATGGATGCTGTCTGTCGCTATACCCATTTGCAAAGAACATTTAATTTTTTCATCGCCACACATGACCTTTAAAACCCCAATCCCTTTAATACCAAATGTGATATATATTGTGCAGTGTTGCATTTGATTTTGAAAACTCAAAGCTCTCCTTGTCCCCAAAAAAGGTCAATTTAATTTTAAATAATCCAGCAAACATTAAATCCACAAAAAGCCATACATTTACTGGGATATACCAATTCTAGACAATTAATCAGCTTCTTGTAATCTTTGTGTTTGTCTTTGAAACAAGGAACTTTTGGTTTTATTCTCATATTATAAGTCTCCATGCAAAGTTAATCTTTCTAACTCTCTCCAATGTTTCCAAAATAAACTCCCGCTCCAGCAGCCTCATTAAATGTCTGCCTGGATTGTCTGTCTTTCTCCATTTGTGACAGTTTTCAGATGCTGCAATTAGAAAGCTCTGTAGGAACATTAGGATATTAATAGAAAGATAAGCGTACACTATACACATTAATATTACAGGAGGTGCTACAGCTATGTGATATAATTGAATGTTAAAATGTTTACACCAAACATTTTTGGGAAATCCTAATTGCACCTGGATGTCCCAAAGGTCCATTATTTATGAATGAGACTCCCTCTGTGCGTGTCCTGTTTTTCACATATTTTTTTTTACTATTAAAGCCTAAATTACCTCTGCATGAGCAGCATACCTGATCTGTGTGAAGAATAATAGGAGCAATCAGTATTTAATCTGATTTTAAGCTGAACATTGAAACACAGTCAGTTAAAAGCGCCAATAAGTCCAAAGTTACTCAGATCAGTTTACTGTGGGTGCTCAAGTGGAAGATAAACACAAAATAATAATCAAGATCATATAGTGATTTAGGACTTTAATTCCATTGTATTCACCCCAAGCTGAATATTAGACTGATTAATGGGACAGTACTTCGAGATTAAAGTTTTCTCCATTTTTATACACAAATAGGAGGTCTGGGGATGTTGCATCAAATATGTTACTAGCAGAAACGATACTGTATTCTTAAAATAAGTTACAATATAAATAAGTAATGCATTGAAGTTTTTTTCAGACAAAAGAAATAACACGTAATGTGTGTGTTTGTATTTAGTTTGCTTCTGTTTTTCAGGGGCAGTGTGCCAAAACAATGATCATTCTGTACAAGGAAAAAGAAAAAGAAAAAATGGCAAGGGATTTCTAACTTTAGTTCCAGCATAGTGGCTATGGACTTTGTACTTCTTTGTATTTTTCAGACTTGATGGCACAATTTTTTCCAGGATCAGCTTTGGGATCCACTTTTACATCCTGAGCAACCAGTTGACAACCACTGTTTGAAGCCAAAAATCCCTGCCTTCTCTCATTGCAAATGTGGCATTTACTGGTGAAAAACCTTATATCCAATTTAAATATTTCATTTGTGAATCGACCTTTTTTGTTTAATAGTAAAAATAAACATGTGCAAATTAATCAAATATTACAATCACTCGCATTTCACTTTGCAGGCGTCTTTGGTGCGCCTTAGGTTAAAAAAGCTTGAACAGCACTGAGCAAGTGACGAAGATAAAATGTGTCAATCGTCCTTTACAACAAGCCCCGCCCTCTCAGTTATCCGCATGCGCGTTGTTGCTCTGTGTCACGTGACAGCCTGGTTCTGTTTCCTGCTGCAGCCACAGTTCGGTGAGTTTCTGCTCGGTGCTTTCACGGCTTCTGTTTCTTATAAGCGACTCTCGGCACCTCAGACTGAACACCCTCACAGACTCAACCCTCTGACAGCCTCCTGACAACATGTCGTCAAAATAAAAGATGTTTTTATGATGGTTAAAGAGAAAAGTCGGACGTGAGCAACACAACGGGTCAGGAGGCGTTCAGTGGAGCCTCAGCTGGTGAATCACTTGTGTTATTGTAGTTTCAGTTTAAGCAAACATTCAGCTTTCTTCTGTTACATACATTTTCCCTCATGAAGCTTTTCAATGTACGGTGAAATTGATATACTGCTTGTTTAGTCTCAAAATATTTAAGCAGTAATTCACAGCTCAGGAGATAATTTGTCCTACTTCATAGATTATGCAATTCATGTGCTGTTCAAGAGCAGCAGAACCACCTAGTTTACCATTAATGGCTTTTTATTCAGTGCTGTTTAAAAATCAGTGTGCCGTCTTACTTTTTACTGCCCTTAGAGATGAAAAATGACTTCCTACTTAAACTTGAGTTATCTTAATTGTGTATTTCCTTTTTGAACTCGCTTTTAAATAGTTTGTGGACAGCCCTAATTAAAAGATCACTAGTTCTTCTTTTTTGAGGGTATCCTTAGGGTGAAGTCGTGTGATTTACTCTTTTTTCTACAGACCTGCAGATATAATGAAAATATAAACTTATGACAAAGGCACACTCCATCTCTCACTACAACAAAATAAAAGCTGATTGCAGTCCAAATTTGCTGTTGCATTACGCCTAATTGTAAAGGCTTTTCTTTAATGAACATTTTTCAAGTGACTACAGTACTCACTTGAGTATACTTTTTGCAAAGTTAATGCACCATACTTGAGTACAGTAATGTATAATCATTCACCTACTCTTAAAAAGGCAACTGAATAAGAATAAAAAAAAAGTTACAATTATGAGGTATAATAATCAAAGTGTGGATTAATAACAATGTTACTGATAAACTCTTTTATCTAGAGCCCTATAACGTGTCTTAGTCACAATTTTTCTGCAGATTTTTGTTTTTAGCAGCTGCTCAGCTTTTAAAAACACAGCACAGAACTGGAGACTTTGATACACACCAGCAGTGCTAGCAACGTGATTTATGAGGAATAATTGATGAATGTGCTGCCATTAGCAATGCACTGTACAGTATGCTGCCATTCATCAGCGAGTCGCTGCAGACTAATCAAGAAATGACCCAGAAATACGCTTTCCTCCTGCCCACTGTTGTCATCTAAATCATGTGCACATGGGTAGAGGATTAGCTCTGGGGTTAATTTGATCTTGACTGTAAATTCTTTATGTGCCGCTTGTTAGAAATTGTGCTTGATTACATGAAGTGAGGAAATTATTTCAAGCACATCATGATCGTGTTTCTTGTGGAATAAAAGACTGGACATCACAGATTACCTGGATACAGCTCTGAATCGATATTTTTAAAAACAAAATGTCATTGATTTTTGTTTTTGTCAAGCTTCTAATCTCAGAACTTGATTATCAAATGTATTTTCATGGGAGGTCAAATGATTTTGCTATATTTTAAGACGCATCTGTCTTAAAGAGAGGGGTCTGCAGCGTCAAGCTGTATCTACTGTTAGGCTGGAAGTGATGTCCAGACCTGCTTATGGTGATATGCCTGTGCATTACCTCTTGGTACAGACCAGGTTTTGGTTGTAATATCAGTGTAGAAAGAAAAAACATATATTTACAGATGCACAAGAGTTATAGAGTGACACATGTCTGGATTTAGTAACATTTCTCCTTAATAATTTGGAGCTGTGGTTGAAATCATATTTACAGAAAACCTTTTTGTCATTTTGTTTTTTTTTTAATCAAAAAGTATATAACCTGGTATGTAATGTTTACAGTAAAACAGTAAATGGAGCAGTTTTAAATATTCTGATCAGAGGGAGAAGACTGTGATATGACAACAGATGACAGTTAATCAAATACTTGCTGGGTTGATTATGTCTTGTACTTATAATCTTTAATTTGGTGGTTTAACACCATATTGGTTTGTGATTTCACTCTAGTTTTGTCTGTGACTGTGTTACAGTGCTTGGTTAACTGAGATATTTGATAAAACCTATAACTGACATCAATAGCCGGTTTATCTTGTGAATTAAGCAGATTTCTTAGATGGTCTGAACATACCAGTAGATGTAGTTTTCATGTTTAAAGTTTAATTTTACATAATTTCTCAGTCAAAGTTGGAGGTGCTGTACTGTTTTTGTTTGAAATGTGTTTTACTAGTTTCTGGCCTGACAGTACAGGACACTTCGCAATGGAGCTTCACAAATTTGCTTGAGAGAATAGGTTTGCAGCAAATCTGCCATGTGCTCATAAATGTCTCTGTTTCTTCACAGAGAAATTAGTGCCTTTTGTTACTCACTGTTAATCTTTTTGGCCATTATTTTTCTCGTGCCAAAATAGCTGCAATGCTTCTTTGTCTGTTCAACAGATCATGTGCTTTGCTTCATGATATATTTATTGTAAATATATTTTTGTTTGTACGTTTGTTTGTTTGTTTGTCTGTTAGCAGGATTACACAAAACCTATTTTGCTAAAATTTCCAGGACATGTTGGAACTGGCCCAACTTAAAATGATTAGATTTTGGTGGCAATCCAGATCACCGCCATTAATGAATAATCATTTTTGCTAAGTAGCTGTCTAACTAATAACAATATCAACATGATTCTGAGTGCTAGTTGTGGGTTTTCAGGGTCAAGGGATCATATTATGATGGTACCTTTATCATGGAACTATTGCTTATAGATATAATAGCAGTATGTGAGCTACCTTGGCAGAGCTTTGTGCTCTCTGAGCGCTTTCTAGTTTTAATATGTTTTTATGTGCACTGTGTTTCTATACTTGTGTAAAATAGATAAATAAATAAAATAAAATATTCTAATGTTTTTGTCCATCTTTGGTCTTTATCACAGCCATTTTATCACACAGTACTAGTAAAGGCTGAATGGCTTCTTCTTAGCTAAAGGCCGGCATGTGAATTGATGACAAAATGGGATAATCACTATTCCCCCTTAAAATTTAGAGTACTGTGTGACTCTGAAGCTGTAATTTTAAGGAGAAAAAGCTTGTTACACATTTTTGCTGGAAGTAAATCCAGTATTTCAGTTGTAAAAGTAGGCTTTGTCAAAAGCAGCTTCTTATGTCATGAAAAGCAGACAGTTTTGCAATTCCAGGTCTTCACAGTACATCTACTTAGGGTTTTTTCTAACAAAGTAGATCCCCTAACTGTTAGACGACTGAAATCCTACCTCAAGCAAGAATGACAGCACTACAATTCAGAAGTTACAGAAAGTGGTCTGTGCTGTTCCAAAAGCCATAAAGGATGTTGTTTTAAAGAAGAGCCAAACATGACTGTGTCCAAAATGTTTTGAAATGTGTTGCTGGCACCAAATATGAAACAGGCCAAATAATATACTCAGTTTCAGCATTTGATGTGATATCTTTGTGCTATTTTTGATTAGATTTGGGGAGTAATTGTTTGTTCATAAAGACATTTTCATTGAGTCTAATGTTGCAATGGTGCCTTATAAAATGTTTTTTCTTGTTATTGAGGGTTGCCTTGTAAAGTAATCACCAGTATTTTGCGGTTTGCCCTCTTCCCTTTCTCGTGGCATCACAGTGAGTCAACTCAAGTAGTGGGAAATGATGAGCTGCAGTTTTGCCTTGTTTAAGTTCACTGTGAAATGAGCTTGCAGCATCTTTTCCTCAGATTGACCCTACCTGTGCCATGTAAACAGGTCATAATGTTACTGAACTGTCTTCTTGATTACACTAAGACAGAAAAATGATGAGACATGCAGTTTTTTGAAGTTTTATTGCTGTTTGTCTTCAACAGGTGAGGAGGATGAGCTCAGGCAATGGGACCAGGAGGAAAGTCAGTAAACAGCACCACTTCAACAACATGGTTGCTTTGGACCAGGACACACAAGTTGAGATCCAAAGTCTTTTTAGTAAAGTAAAGACTTATGTGAAGCCGTCCAATGGGGAGTGGGGCCTCCCTGGCCCAAATTCTGTTCTAAGTCACCCTGCAGAAGAGCACCTAAGGCTGCAGGACCTCAAGCTGTCACTGAACACTGTGAAGAACCAGCTCAGTGACAAGAATGTCCAAGTCTGGCACCAGCACACAAACTCCACAAATCGAGCTGGGAGGGTGATAGCGGCTGTGCGTTCAGCCGCAGGTGCTGAGATCTGCACTCAGGCATGGTGTAAGTTCTATGAGATCCTGGGAACCTTTGACCTTCTCCCAGAGGAGGCTCTTCAGAATGGAGAGCTAAACACAGTCCACCTGTGTGAAGCTCCAGGTGCCTTCATAACTGCTCTAAATCACTACATGAAAACCAGTGAATCCACACGATACTGTGATTGGAGCTGGGCCGCGAACACTCTCAACCCATACCATGAGGCCAATGGAGGGAGCACGACAATCGCAGATGATCGGCTGATCGCTAACACGCTGCCCTGGTGGTTCTTTGGCTCAGATAACACAGGAAACATCATGCTGCAAAAACATCTGCTGGAGCTGCAGGCATTTGTTACCAACATGCGCAGAGTAGACTTGGTCACAGCAGACGGAAGTTTTGACTGTCAGGAGAACCCCGATGAGCAGGAGGCACTGGTGGCATCGCTGCATTACTGTGAGGTCACAGCTGCTCTGCTGCTCCTGAGCCCAGGTGGCTCTTTTGTGCTAAAAATGTTCACCCTGTATGAGCACTCCTCCGTCTGCTTACTCTACCTACTGAACTGCTGCTTCCAGGTTGTCACCGTTTTTAAACCAGCCACTAGCAAAGCGGGAAACTCTGAGGTTTATGTAGTGTGTCTGAACTTTGACAGAAAAGAAGCAGTGAGGCCTATGCTCTCAAAACTGATTCGCAACTATGGACCAAATATGGCTGACACGGAGGCCCTTTTCCCAAAATATCTTCTACCAGATTCATTTCTGAAACAGCATGAAGAGGTGAGCTCGTATTTCCACACGCTGCAGGTGGAGACAATCACAGAAAACCTACGACTGTTTGAAGGAATGAGCACAGAGGAGAGGCAGCGGCTCGACTACATCAGGGATTGTACAGCTCAGGAATATCTGCAGCGCTTCCAGGTACAATGTCTGTAGAGCATGGAAATGATTTAACTTAAGCAGGGATGGACGATATTATCGGCACAATATCGGTCTTGGCAGAGAGCAGATTAAAAAAAGGTGGTTTCAGTATTGGCAGATATAAAAATCTCTACTAGTATTTACAGCTGATAAACTGATCATACATATATTCTGTTTATGCCACATATATCTGCTGGAATACTGGCAGGCTTTATAAGTGGACCCTGTCGGGCACATGCCTCTTACCTCAAAAAATGACTATTTTTCAGGAAATGGGAAAAAATGCTCTACTACTGAATTAGCAAATATTTTATTGTCCTGATTATTTTTTTGTGCATTTAACTAGTTGAAAATGTAAAAACCCCGCTCACTGACATGAAAACTGACCAATTGCACTGTTTTTATGAAAAACATCATAAAATGGAGAACAGTGGTTTTGGCCAGGCAGTTACAAAATCTACCATTGTGCTTCACCCTTATTATCACTCAATGATAATATCACAGCTACATTTAATAATCAAATGTATCAGTTGATCGAGAATTAAATGTTGTTTTGCTTTTTCACATCTGTTTTCACTGACTGTCACAATGAGAGGAACAGGTCGATTTTAGTAAAGTACAGACTTTAATCTTGACATAAAATACCAGTATTGGCGATAATGAGTTTGTAAATATCTCCATATCAAATGTCAGCAAAAAAAAAAATATATATATATGGTGTATTACATCCCTAAACTTAAGAGTTGATTCCTCTCGTAATCAGCTGCTGACTAAACAAATTAATCCAGTGATCGTATCAATTGAGTTTTAAATCACACCAATTGGCCTTCATCAGTAAGTGGAGTTGTTGTCAATGAATCCTTGATATTCTTTATTTATAATCCGAGCACTTAAGGGAACCTTTTTTTCCTGTGCTGATCTGAAAGTAAAAAATAAAGAATTAAAAATAAATGAACAGGACTCTATCAGGAGAAATATGTTTTTTTTGGTCATCAGGTTTTGAGGCCTTTTAGGACAAATTTTCCTTCAGAGAGAAAATATTTTGCATGTCTTTGAAAATATATACCTGAGACAAAGTTATTGAACTACTGAACACAAACCTTTAGAAACAAGTCTTTTACAGCACCCAGTCATGATTTGGACATCCTGTGCAGATACACAAGTTAATATCGTATCATTTCCCTTTGACATCTTCAGCCCTGCATCAGTAAAATTACCTCAGATACAGTATTTTTTATGTCTATATATCCCAGTATCCATACTTGCTGAAAACAGCCTTTTTTAGAATAAATCCTCATTAGCTGTGTCTGACCAAGCCCCTCACAAAATAGGATGAGGCTTCAGCTTTTCAGCTCTGTGCTGTAATATTTTCTGTGGCTGCTCAGACATGCCTACCATGTTCCTTCTACTGGATCCACCCACCTGCGTCCTGGACTAACTCCTTGCTCAGAAATCGTCTCCCATCAAGGTGTCAGCCTGTCATTTGGGGAAATTTTCAAACTGACACATTTTCTGAAAGATGAAACAGTGGAAGAGGGGAAGATCTCCTCTATCCAGACTGAGATATGGCTGGTTTGTAGTGAGAACATGAACGCACACAAGCACTGTCACTGATGTACAAAAACACACACTGTGAAGTGGAAGCTCATTATGTCCTTGCAAATAATGATTGTCAGCAGTAAGAAAATATCAATTTACCAATGTGTAGCAGTATTTTGTGTTCTGTTGATATTTTAAAGTGCAGTATCAATATATATCGGTTAAAGAATAATAGAAATTTTAAACCTTTTTGTGTTGAAGTTCAGCCCTCTGCCACTGATTGTCAGCAGGAGTCAGCCAATTGACTTCTTGTCTCTCCGTTACATTTATTATTAGTCTTTCTGTCTTTGAAACCAACAATAAGGTTTATCCATGTTGCAAGTTTTTATTTCTAATGCATATTATATGGTGGGATATCTTTTCCAAAAAATAGGGTATCAAGTAAAAGACTGTGATATTTATCTCACAATCTTTACTGATTACAGTGTGACGATATATTATGATAATCCATTTCTTAACCCCCCCATTGCAGTAAAATCGTATTGCCAGATTCTTGCCAATAAACACTCTATGTCAGTATAGTTGTATTATTAAAAATATCAAGTGACAAGACTACAGCAACATCTTGAGGCAGCCACAGCCAGGCAGGAGTCATTTGATACACAAAAATTCAGACCATTAAGGGAACATTTTCTAGCACATCACAGATTTTAGTGCCCAACTGCCGTGTGAACAAAGACCAAACTGTAGGTATTAATGCAGCAATGTAACACACTGATCCATAGTTCAGACCAAAGTACACAGACTATTGAAAACATCCTTTGTCTGTGCCAAATTACAGTCTGACATTGCAGCCGGTATGGCTGTAAACTCAGTCTTGATATTAGCTAATTTGTCGTATATTTAAAAGGCTCTCTCAGCCCCTCTCAGTTGAATCCCTTCATTTTGAAGGTAAATCTTGAGCTTAAAATCTTAATGCAAATGACTCTTTGAAGCATCTTTGTGAATGGGCTTAAGGCTTAGTCACAGCCTGAAACCTTAAAGAAATTAGTTTGAGTAAACACTGTAACTTCAAAAGATGAAAGCAGCTCAAAGTTTTAAATATTTTCTCTGGACGTTCTTTAACAGAGGCTGTTTGTGTGCTCTTTGTAACCAAATGTTGTCTGTGTGTAGGTGAGCTTCCTTCCCAGGAGTCGGCGGATCTCTCGTAACACAGTGAGTCCAGCCTGCTGCTGCGTCTCAGCGGGCCGACCTCTGGGACAGAAGAAGCAAACAGGCTCCTTCAACGAGCGCAGGGAGTTACAGAGCCTGAGCTGGAGAGAGCGCATTGAAAGGGGTTGCCATGCCGCAGAGATAAAGAGGCACTGCACTGAGGCCAATGGGACCGGCTGCGTGCTGGAGGGACCCCACACTGAGAGTCTGGTGAATTCTTGGTATGTTATCGTTGGGGCATCACTGCCTGCGGTCAGAAACTCTCCAGTCTGTGACGGGACATTATTAAACCATCTAAATGAAGCCCTCATGGACACAACAGTAGACTGGACTCATGCCCCCTCTTGTTCATCTTGCAACATGGTGTCTGCTGCCTCCATCCTGTCTGAAATTGCAGGTTTTAGCGACTTCATAAGTGACGGTCAGACAAAGAAAAAGAAAAGACAGTGTTTAGTGTTAGGCAGCCCCTCTGTGTGGGGTAAAAACCAATATGAGGATTTAGTTCTAACATTTTCTGCAGAGCCTTTGTTTCCTCAGAGTGGCTGCACCCTGCTGCATGACGGGGAGCCGCTGTACCAGCAGCAGCTCATAGCTTGTGTTGTCTCCTCCCTGAAGACTCTGAACTCTGGGGATATCCTGCTGCTGCCTGTGTTTTCTGCTCTCACCCGTGTTACAGCCGCGCTTGTGCTCTGTCTACATGTGTGTTTTCGCTCAGTCACGTTTAGGTGTCCTCCACCCTCAGGCCTAGTGGGGACCATTCTTGTGTGTGTCGACTTCTGCCCTGAAGCTGCCTCACAGATATTACCTGTTCTCACTGACGTCCATGACTGCATCGGTCAGCTGTTGGGAGGAAAGGAGGACGCGGGTAAAAACCTTAAGCCCCAGTGTGACAGACAGGTGCTGCAGTTTGTTCCCATGGAGGAGCTGCTCACAGGAGGACTCACTGAGTTCTTGTGGACCATGAACTCTGAAATTATCCAACAAAAGCTACATTTGCTCATACAGTTATAGTGCAGTCTAAAGCCTGGTTTAAGCATTGTGTCTTTGCCTCAGCACAGGCCGCAAGTTTGTGGAGTGCTAAACCCATGCAGAAGCCTACGCACGTAACATGGCATGCACCTCCTCCTGACAGCAGACTACAAGCCCTGATTGATCCTCAGCTTGGCACTGGATGACTGCCAGTCTCTGAGTAATGTCAGCTGATTTAGTGTGTGCTGTAGTGTAAGAGAATGGCAGCAGAAGATGAACCAGTTTGTTCAATCTTTTTGCCAAAGTGTAGGAAGTGCATTTTCTCTTCCATACCTCTAAGTGCCCAAACAAGCAAAAAAGAGAAACTTCCCCCATCCTCTGACTCAACTAATTAAGCATATGCACTTTCCATCTTCTCCAATGTCTTTTCTCTTTTCTTAAGCAACTGCTGCTTGTCATTTATCTGCTCCAGCTCTCAACATAATATGCTAAGTTTCATTTTCTATGCTTTCCTGTAGGAATATGTTTGGTTAAAAAGCTATACAGTGTAAGTAGAGTAAGTAAATAGCTGGTGCCATTTTACTGAGTCATTCAGACTAGTTTATTATATTTTACTTTATACAAACCTAATACTCCAGTAGATCACTCTCTCTGAATTGTAAAATTAACCACTGTAGCTCCAGTGTATGGCTGCTGCCTTGTAACCAGCATTCCCCTATGCCCTGTTGTAATCCAAGGACACCAAAGCAATGCCATTTAACAAACAAAAAACATCAGCATCTCATACAAACAGCATATTTTGGAAGTGTTTTGATTTAAAAAAATGGAACTTAAGTTGTATTTATCTTGTGTCAGATAGTATTTGTGTTTAGTCATTCAATTGAAGCAGTGAAAGACCACATACAGCACAGAAATGTGGATGTTAAACTGAGTGGAAAACAGTAGGCTGATGTTAGCACCTCTAATATAAAATTCGCCACAATACTTTTTGCAAAATACCTTCACACTTACTTGCTGGCATGGTGACAGGGTGCTCATTTATATGTATGTGTGTATTTTTTAAAGCCTTTTTATATTTTTGTAAAAGCTTGGTACCTACATTACACACAAGGTAACTTAAGACAGGGTTTGTTCTCCTGGAAACATGCAGAGGATCTACGATCAGAAGGGAAGTAAACACACTGCTTTTGAGGTCATAGCATAACAGATAATGAATGTCAAACTCATATTTCATTTGATAAAATCAAAGAGGATTTTGGGCAATTTATCATGTTTCTTTCAGCTACCTCTGGTACACAACTGCCAACAAGTATGCAGTATCACTCAGCAGCACCATTTACACATGGATGTGTTGGGGAAGTTGAGCACTAGGTCTTGGTGCTTATATATATTAAGGTCAATAGGTTGGTAAAATTCTATATTGGATACATTTTCTTTGTAATATTTCAGGAGCCCAGTATAATGTTAAAACTTAAATGTACTTCAAGTGCAACAAATAACCAGCTATTGATGACGGTGCCATGCAGAAAAATTAATCACAACACCCATCCTTTAAAAGAGCCTGTATTAATCTTTTTCAGATTTAGTTTGCCCTTTAGTGTGTTTCACACATCTCATCCATGTGTACTAGTACTTCTATGCAAAAGAAAAAATGGCCACAGCAACAGGACTGGTCTTTCTTCTTCTCTTTCTAGCGCAAGTAGCTCCCTGTAACTTCTTGTTCCCCCAGCGCCCCCAAATAGGTCTTCCAGTGTGACATCCTACCATTGTTTTATCTAAAGTTTGAACCCCCTGTCTTAGGCTGGTGAGCCCAGTGCAGAGCAAAGACGGTACGAGGGCTTATTGATAAGTTGTGAGCCTTGTTTTGAAGAAGATAAGCAGAGATGTCTTTTTCCAGCTCTACTATTCCCTGACTATTTAAGGCTGTGTACCCAAAGACCGTGTGATTTGGTCAGTTTATGTCGAAGAGGTAGCACTCTAAAGTAAACAAGGCAAGTGACTTTTGCAAAATGGACAAAACTCCCCTGGTCACAAGTCTGTCATTGCCATGGCTGCCATTAAAGATTGTGGCTTTGAATTGATTGACCATCAGCCTTATTCGCCTGATCTCGCTTCATCAGACTTTCATCTGTTTCCAAAATTGAAAAAGGCCATTTCCGGTACCCACTTTCGGTCAGATGATGACGTCAAACATGCAGTGGAGGACTTTCAAGAAAAGGACTTCTTTAAAAGTGGCATTGAAGCCCTTAAACATCACTGGCAAAATTGTATAGATACTGAAGGGGATTATGTTGAAAAATAATGCAATATGTCTGCCAAAAGTCAAACCCTTAAATATGAGGCTCACAACTTATCAATCAGCTCTCGTAGAATGAATGCAGAGTTGCTTAACAGTCACTTAAGAGAAGACCAGTGGATGAATCAGAGCAGTCTGGGTACATGAGTTGAAGGAAGCCTGGATCAGGGGTACTCAATATGTGAAAAATAGAGGGCTTCTAGAATATAAGTGGTTGTGCACATACACTGGCAGTCATTAAAAATGAATGTATGGACCTGAGTTAAGACAAGTTATGGGCTCTTTAATATTAGCTGTAAACTGATCTCATTATTCTTGTTCTGCTGATGTCAGTCAAAGTAACAATTGCACCATAGCAGTGCTGGAATAGACAGTTTTACCTTCACATCGTTTGTTTTAGTAGGGGAATTAATACCTTTTAGCTTTGAGTCCTAAAGTGCCTGCTCAGTAGATTTCTTAGAAAAAACTGAGTATTCATACTGACCTGCAGATCTGTCCAAGCAGTCTTTGTTGCTTAACAGCTGAAACAAGTGGCACATGTGGAAGCCATTATTTTTATCCTAAATTCACACATACACTTTTTTAGTCTGATGTGAGAAGTTCATTAATTCATTTATTCGATAAAGTGGAAAGAAAATGCTTTTTAAATAAATGCAGATAAACTCCCCATAATTACCAAATATTTCAGCTGATGATATATTTATTAATGTTCCCTCTCACCTTACAGAACATGGCACATTATCTTCCTCTTAAACTCATTAATCTTAAGTCTAAACAACAGATTTGCCATTAAGCTTGTGTTGTTAGGAGAAAATATTTTTGAGTAATTCTAAATCAGACAGGTTATCAAACTGATAGTGTAAGTCAACACTGTTGAAATAAAAAGATGAACATACGATTCTGTATTCACTTATTTGATATACAGAACTGCCAAGGTCTTATTGTGACACTGGCTATAATTGAACACTAACCTCCTGAGACCATGCAAGTACATAAAAAGACATTGCATTTTGCCTTCCTTCACCATAACAAGGAATTCTGCTAAACTCGGGCCCCAATTATTGACGCTTGATCTACCAACCTGAGGTCACAAACGCAAACTACACTGGTGAGCCTGCATTCAAGATAGTCACCATCTTTACCGAAATGCTTTGCAACCAGCTCGACCAGGTGCAAAACATCCTTACCTTACATTTTCTTTTACATTAAAATGAAATGTTTGTCATCATATGGGGACATCATTTTGTGAAAATCACTTCCTGTTCCATAAAGCTCAGGTCACATGGACATGTCAGGTCCTCCTTAACCTTAGTAGGAGGGAGTAATTATAAATGCAAGTAAATGCTTAAGTCTAAAGTGAAGAGACATTGTTGATGAGAAGCTTTTAAAAGTATAATTTAAATCTGGAGAACTTCTTTAGAAGGCGATACTCGACTTTGCAAAGATCAAACAGAAAAACAGACTGATGACAAACTTTCAGTGCATGAAAATGCAAATTACTCTCAGCTCTTGATCAACACAAGTCATGTGTGACTAAACTCACTGAGGATTTTAAGGAGGTTGAATAAACAACAGTGAAGCCCTGAGCACCAAACCTCCTGTCACTCACAGATGGTTTGTGGTGAAACCCACTTCACAGAGACCCTGGAGTTTTACCCTGGAGTGCCTGTTAGATTTTACTTCATTTTAATTCATCTTTGTATTGAGGATCGGTTTTGTCTGTTGCCATCATGCAGTATACAGCCAACTAACTGTCCAGCAATTATTTTCTTTTTGTTTTGTCCAGATTATCTGTATATATAGTACAACATATGTTCACCTGAGTGTTTAATACTGAACAAGCTGAATGAGAAAACGGTCTGTGGTAGAGGAGATACACCTATTTGCTTACATTTTTAGAAAACATGTTTTTGTGTGTTTGCATTTTTATGATTTTGTTTGGGGGGGGTGTTCGAGGTATTATGAAGTTTATTTTCTTCTCAATGTCATATCACAAACATTTTGTTCTGTATATCTATCTTTGTCTTTCTCTCTCTGTCTCTCTCTAAATAAGTTTCTGGACACCTCATGCATTTGTGATAAATTGCACTAAGAATCACTCTAAAGTCTCCAAGTGCAATTTCTTATAGTACAGTCAGTCACAGCCAAACAAATCATGAAAAGCCAATAAAAACTAAAAATTGATTGGCTACATAGAAATACATACGAGATTTTGAGGACTGGGTCATTTTGGTACCACTGATCAACTAATGACTAAGGTCTTTTTTTTTTTGTTGCCGTGCTTTGTGTCGATATAAAGTCAGGACGTTTGAAAGTTCCTCAGAGAAGAAAACGGCTAAAACAAAGAACTTAACACAGGCAACACACCTGAAGATACAGATTCTCAGCCAGGAGGGGTACATGCAGCCAGATAGCCAGAAAGTGCAGTTGCAGTCACTCAGCTGTTGGAAACAGAAAAACAAACAAACAAACCAACGGCCTGGAAGACAAACCAAGATCTGAGCCTCCAAGGGTTTCTTCAGCAAGAAATGATCCTATTCTGATTTGCATGTACAAGGAAAACTGCCCAATGACTTCAGGTGAGCTTCAGCAGCAATGGTCAAACCAAACTGGTGTCCAGTGTTCCACCCGCACTGCACGTGGCCGACTCCTAGATCATATCTTAAGGTCCTCCGAGCCTGTCAAGAAGCCCCTGATCAATGACAGACAGAGCTTAGTCTGTCGTGGGGCACAAGCACACAAAAACTGGACAGCCAGTGACTGGAAGAAGATTCTGCAGTCTGAGTCCAGTCTCCAGCTTAATCCTCCTGCTAATGTGTATGCAGAAGGCCAGACGAAGCATTATCTCCAGCATATACAGTAGCTACCATCAGGCATGGTAGAGGCAGTATTGTGGTTTGGGGATATATGAGTGAGTGTGACATGCACTGTTCAGTCGAGGTTAAAACTGGATGTTTCAGCATAGATAATGCCCTACGACACACATCCAGGGTTAGCACAATTTGGCTGCCTGAGCACAATATCCAGGTCCAGTGGCCCACTCAGTCCCCAAACATGAAGTCCATTGAAAGTCTGTGGTGGTTAGTCAGAAAGTCTGTTTTAAAGTGTAAAGGACTTGGAAGAATTTAAAGCGATTCAAGAAGAATGGGGCAAGATTACCCCTCAACAGTGTGAAAGGCTCATGGAGGACATGCCAGCCAGGAGAGCCATTAGAGCTCTACTGCGTGCTAATGGCAGGAATACTAATTATTAATCTGATGATGTAATGATTTATTTATTTTTTGTTCAGTTTTGAACACATACTGACAATGCTGAGAACTGACATGTTGAAACTATCAAGGATTTTACTTTTATTTTTTCTTGTTAATGAACAAAAAAAGTCAGTTTTGTTTGTCTGATGCAGCCACACCTTTTGAAAAACACTCAAAAAAGATTTTCCTTCAAATATTTCATTATGTTTGAGCTTGTGTAAAATTTTTAGAGTGCATACTTTTTCCACTACTATATAATATGATTTACCTCAACATTACTTCAGCTTCAGCTAAGAAATCTGGCTTTGTAAATATGACATTTTGCAAGTGAAAGACAGATTGACGATCGAAAAGAGTTTTTTGTTTGGTAAAATACTTTACCTTCAATGACCAACATGTTTTGGATTCAATGTAAAATACAGCTTTTAAGGTTTTAAAAAAGTTTCATTAGAAGTGCAACAAAGATTAATTTTATTTTGGTTTTAGATTCAGCTTTACCAATAGTTTGTCACCATCAACAAATACCAAGATGTAAACGCATTTTGGATGGAATTGCTTTGTTTCTTACCCTGAATGTCTTATTTTTTACTCCTTTTTTTGACAAGTTTGCATCAGTCCCAGATGGCCCCAGAACATATTTTGGAGTTTCTTGCCCTAAAAATTCCATTTAGATTAATGATTTTGGTGAGCCTATAAACCCCTCAGTTTCAGCCCTGCTCAGAACAAGCTGTTTAAGTGTACATCCTCATTAGCTGTGCTATACCACTCCTTTCTTGAGCACCAGGTGTGGCACAGTCCTTCCAATGCTGTGCTCCAGTGTTTACTGTGGCTTCACAGACTTGCTTTTTTTTTCCACCTGAGCTGGATTTGAGCTGAACAAACACTTTGGTTGTGTGTCACAACCAAAGGGGGCTCCCACATCTCTATTGGGGGGGCTTCTTGAAATTGACTATTTGAGCGTTTTTTTTGTTGTTGTTTTTTTTTCCGGGTGGAGCAAGCAACAAATAGTGAAGATTTCTCTTGTGTTTTTTAAGGTTGTTAAGACAGACCATGTGCGCACTTGAAAGAAACCCTTATATGTTGTTGGTATTATCTCTGAAGTGTCACTCTTAAGGGTCTGAACAAAGGTGCAGCAGGTAGTGCACATGTTTCACAGCAACAAGGTCATTGGTTCCACTTCCCGGTCGGAGTTTCTATATTCTCCCATGTATGCATGGTTTTTTTCTGGTTCCCCAGTTTCCCCCCACACACCATAAAATGCTCAGTAGGTTAACAGATGGCACTAAACTGTCAGTTTATGTGAGTGTGGTTTGTGGTTGTCTGTATCTCTGTGTCGGCCATGTAATTGGCTGGCAGACAGTCCAGGATGTACCCTGTCGCTCACCCAGAGTCTGCTGAGATAGGTTTCAGCACCTCGCAACCCCAACAGGAGTGAGCAGTAGATGATGGATGGATGTTGTTCTTCTGATGCTGTGGATTACAGTAGAAAATGGTGTAAAAGGTCAAATCAGTAAATCAATGCTTGGTAATCCAGGGACGCAATCATGCATTCAACCATAATAAATCTGATTATTAAATATGATTAATAAAGAGGAGTTGTTTTCCCTGTTCAGAATTTAAGATAAAAATGTAAAGTGAGTTTTTTCATGGTGAATTTTGAAGAAAAGGAAGGCGAGTGTGATTGCAATTGATTCAGTTTGTAGTCTTTACAGGAAACGTAATCTCCCCACAGAGCGATACAATATTCTCCTGTCACCACTCTGTCCTTTTCAAATATGAACACACACAGACACACAGACACACACACACACACACACACACACACACATAACAGAGTACAGCTATATTTGTATCTGTGCAGCTGATGCTTACTGTAGTACAATCTGTGAGGATGAAGTGATCGGGGTGAACTTGTGAACTCTTTCCTGAACTTGGTTTGACTTTGTTCAGGGTGAAAACAGAAGACTTTGTGATCTGAGGTTGTATCAAAGTTAGGCTTTTTCTCTGTAAAAGTGTTACGACCTTCAGTACAGCTTATCCTAGTAGAAGTCATTGATACTGCAAATATTTGAAATGAATAAGTGATAATTAAGAAACATAAACAAGACATTAAAAGGCCTTTTAAACTCTTGATTGTCTAAAAGGGAACCAACACTGACATTTGATCAAAGAAAACACACTCTACAGTTCTGTCAGTGACTGCCACTAAACAGTAAATCAGTGCTCTTGCCTGGTAAAGATGTTCACTTAGTTTTTTTGTCTTCACATCACTGCTGAGTGAAGCTTTGCCACATGTCTGCTGTCTACAGAGAAAAGCAGTCGACGGATCAGGTGAAGTGAAACTGTGGTTATGTAACAGAAATAATGCAGCAGGAATAAACTTGAGGAGGAGCCTTTTCCTCCCTGCAGACTGGGTGTGTGTTCAACAGAGACATTAATCTCAGTCAGTCACTGTCTCAGTGAGCACATTTGATGAGAGGCTGTCCTGCTTGTTAGTCTCACCCGGTTACTACAGTCAGTTTGAAAGATATCAAAGAAGTTCAGAGAAAGCACTAACATTCCTCATCACAAAATGAACATTAATTGTCAGTGTTTTAAGCCCTTTAATTAAAGTTTAAGAGCATTTTACACAGCTTTGTCAGGACCCTCTGACTTTAATATTAATCTCTTTGCTGCTCCAGGATAACACCAGGTTAAAACTAATCAAGCCTCATACAGGTCAAGTCTTAAATCCTACGTTTTTGGGACCTGAGACGACTCCTAAAGAAAGAGTTAGTCTATTTCAGCTCACCTCTCTGTCTCTGTGATAGAGGAAAGTGTGTCATGTCATGGTCATTATAAGACAGTAGGCCTATATGCACAGTTTAAAGGTCACATGTCCTTCAAAATCATTCCTCTTTGCTTTTAATGTTGTCAGAAGGAACTTAGGAAGCAGGAGAACATGACACTTAGCTAAACCCTCAGTTCACATAGAAATGTGTCATGTCTCTTTTAAGAAAATGCCCCTTTAATGCTTGTTTTTTTACTTCCTTTTATTTATTATACAATAGCTTTACAGCCTCCACCTACATGTGTGTTTTCCGCTTGTCCCAGTTGGATGCCATGACTGTTTTGAAAGTCTGCTCCACAGCCTGTAATCCCCCCACCCCTTCCATCAGACATTGTTTGGGCAGCAGAGAGCTCTTTATCATAGCCTCCCCGCCCCTTCAGATCTGAGCATTTCCAAAGGGGAGGAGAAATAATACAATACATTTTAACTGATAGTCTTAGCTGTTTTTGAAATACATTTACATTCTGAAATTTGATGCCTGCTATACAACAGCAGCTTCGCCAGAGACATAAAAGACTTGAAAAGTTGTAGGGAGGTCATAAAAACACCTGCATATGTGAAAGTAAGTTGGATAGTTGTTGGAGATTGTACTAAGACATATGAGAACAATTGAAAACTTAGTTGGTTGAAATCAAAGAGGTTCTCTGCTTTTTGAAAGTCTGTTTGGGCAAAGATTCATAAAATAAACTTCATGTTTTTGCACATATATTTTAGTATTTATAGTCTAGACTAACTGCGCTCTTGGGTCTACATAAGGGGGTCCTAACAAAGTACATAGAGTGCTAAGACTTAGATCAAGGTATTGCTTTCCCTAACTGATAAATAAAAATTTACACCAATAAATTTTCCTTGGTAGCAATGCATGCCTGATTAGATGAAGAAAAGCACACACAAAGCGGTATGAAGAATAAAACAGTTTCCAACATGATGGCGTTATTTTCTGTCTTTATTCTGTACAGCAACACAGAAATACCAGAACTAGAGTCATGAAGACATTCGAGTGTTGGATGATTTTGTACAAGCTTCGAAGGGAGGTTTGATGCAGCATAAATGTAAAGGCTGACAGTAATGTTTCAGCTTCAGCTCCGTGAGGTACAGAGAAGAAATGAACACACCAGTAAGCAATCACTGAGAACATCTGCTCTCTGTCACAGCGACTCTGCAGCGATGCAAACGAGTCGCTCTTTCTCTCCTCCTGCAGCTGTCGTCTGATGACAAAATGTCTTTGTGTCTCTTATAGACGCAAGATGGATCATCTGCAAAACTGAGAGAAGACCAATCAATCTCCACATCAGAAAAAAGAGATAAAAGATGTTTCACCTGGTGTTGCAGACACAAGAAGCACTTTTACAGTTTAAGCAGGGGATATAACCAAAAAATAGAGTATATACTGTTCCTGGAGAGCTGATAAGTTACTGTCAAAGCTTAGGGCTTTTGAAATTTCCTACCCAAAGCAAGACCCTCTGAGCTGTGCTGAACAGTCACTGATAGTGAAGAGGCTCGGCTATTTTCTGCGGTATTAGAGGAAATGTAGAAATGGAAAAGACTAAGAGGGCAGCAGATAAGAAAACTGAACTGAATAGATGTAATCCTGCACAAGCATTGACTCAAAATTGAATCATAAGTTATAAAAAACATTCTTGCTCATAGATTGTTCGTGCTGCAGATATTTAATGTGATAAGTCCATACTGTGATTTAATCCCTGAGACCTTACAGAGAGAACATATGTTGTATGATATGAAGAAAAGAGGCATTAAAGCAACTTCGATAAGTCAGAGAGATGGTTTTACATGAGGCTGTAGACTGTTTAGGTGTCTACTGGGAAAAATTAAAAACTCATCACGAGAGAAAAGAGGAATTCTGGGTCACAAATCTGTCACCATGGCAGCTGTTTTCTACTCATAAACAACAACAACCAATTAACCTCTGACACCCGGCCAGAATTGGAGTGTCAATGCTTGTCGATTCCTGGAAATATTGCAGTTTAGTTCCTGTTCTAATGGCTGGTTTTATGGATTGAGTATGTAAATCATGTTCGATAGTGGTAGATTTATTGTCAAAGCACAATGCTCTTTGGTCTTGTCTTCATAAAATGCTAATCAGTTTAACTCTCATGTACGCACTCCTGCTCGCTCTCTGACAGTCACAGAGAAGGCAGGAAAATCACAATCTCAGTCTGCGAGTGTTTTATGTCTGATGGCACATAAAACCCTGGTCAGTAGATTTTCTTCATGTGTCACTCTAGAGGTATTCCTAAAATACATCCAAAATCCTTTCTCATCTTATCCATGACACTGTTGATTTAATGCCTCTGAGGATACAGGGTGGTGCAGAGTTTGACATACTTCATACTGTACTTTAATGGGCCAACACTGAAGTTAGTATCGCATTGGTTCCCTTTGAGTAGTTTAAGTGTTTTTGGGTTTAATGATAATGCCAAGCACTTTGTAAACCTTTTTTTTAAGGGCTATTCAAATAAATGTATTATCATCGACATCATTACCATTATTATTATAGGGTCTGTTAAAAAAAAAAATTAACGTCAGATAGTTTTCAAAAATAAAGACTATTTTCAGATTTTTATAAAGTATAAACATTATCAAAGAAAATATACATTTAAAAAAATAATATCAGGCTTTTTAGACTTTTATTTCACAATTTAGCCCATTATACAACGGACAGTTTGTAATGTGAACTTATTAATTCAGAGCATGACGGTGTGAATTTAGTGTCTATCACATTTGAAAAAATAAAAGATGATGTTTCATGTTGGTTTCTTTAAGATCACAGTGAGGTGTCAGACCTTTTAAATATTTGGAGAGGCTCTAATTGAATTGTGTTAGAGTGTGTGTTTTGCTGTGTGTGATGTCTTTGCTGTTGTTTGTTGATATAAATCATCCAAAGACCATGATCACTTCAGTCAGGACTCTGACACTGGCCCAAGGTCAAGTTATTGGAATAATAAATATTATATTAGGTAACTATACTTGGCATCAAAGGAATCAACAGAATGAGAATTATTGAGAATATTTAAACCAGTTAATTCTGTCAATTGGGGACTTGGATCTTACTTGTCAAATATTGACTTTCCTTCAGTCTCCCAGCCTGGGTTAGTGTTTGAACTGTTACATTTAAAATAGTTTAAAAGATGCTTTGTGATATTTCTGAGCACAATTAGAGATAAGCTGTAATATAAAGAGCCAATATGATGCTTTGTTGATGTCTGTGATGTCACAGATCATACTAATGTAGAAATAAAAATATTGTGTACAACTGAAATGGTGCACTAACTAGAAATGATCAGAAGGTTAAAAAATATTCTGCAAAGCAGTTATGTTTAAACCTCCTTTTCTCTCATAGAACAAATTGTGTTACACATTCCCCAGCAAGACAATTGAATTTAATTAATTCATAGATGACAATGGAAGCATGTTATATAATGTCTGCAGGCAACAACACATCATCTCTTAATGTTTGGTATAACAATCATATCTACAGAATGAATTATTGCTCATTGTAATTCATTTTTCGCTCTATCAAAATACCCAGGCTTGAATTTGGAGGAGATTGTTGTTGTGAGTGAATGGAGGGAGGGATTATTTTAACTCCATTGATTTTCTCTGCAGCTCTCTGTGAGATTTCAGCAGCACTGAAGGATTTTCATAGCCCGCTTTAATCCTTGACTTACTTTCAAGAACTGTTTGAAAACAGAAATGATTTCACTGATGCAGCTCTCAGCAAAGACACTCAGTGTTGGTTGTAGTTGTTTGGACCTGTGTTTGGCATTAAAGACTGAGCAAAATAATACTGTCTGTGTTGTTTGGGTCAAACACATTAGACTGAAAGTTGATTCTGAATACATTTCAATCAGGAGAGACCAAATTTGTGTGAACAATTTTTTTTTTTTAAGTTGGTATGACTGGAAATGTGCCTTGTCTTTTGTGATTAGCATCTCTTTGCCACTTAGACTCCTTAGTGATGTCTTGGTGTACTTCAGGGGTACTGAGGGCGAATGCGAGATAGGATACCCCCCTTGGAGTCCAGACACTGGTGGTGGTGAGGAATATATGATATGCTGAGAAGCAGACTTATGAGCAACTTGCTGGGACCCTGATGCTATAGACTGAGGTGCTAATGAGGCCTGCAGGATGAGTTGAGGAGCCAGAATTCTGAGAAGCTGGACCGGGACACTAATGAGATGGTTGGGATGGAGGAGGGTTGCAGAAATCACACAGCATGGCAGCAACTGGGAGGGAGCAAAGACACAATTTAAAAGCAGCAGGATGACTGGCCAGACAGGTTGTGGCAGAATCTGTTTGTCTTATTGCTTAAGTGAGTGTACGCCCCTAATCAGCTGATGATTTCAATCCCATGTGCAGGGAGGCAGATTGAGGAAATGGATAAGAGGTGACGGAAATTAATATATAGGATTTTCTTCTTGAACTTTCACTAGAGCTATATAAACAAACTAGAAAGCACTCAGAGAGCGCAAACCTCCGCCAAGGTAGCTCAAATATTGCTGTTACATGTATTAGCAATAGTTTCATGATAAAGTTACCATCATAATATGACTCCTTGACCGTCAAAACCCACATGTAGCACTCAGAATCATGTTGATATCGTTATTAGTTAGACAGTTATTGAGCAAAAACGATCATTCACTAATGGCAGTTACCTGGATCAGCACCAAAATCTAATCATTATTAAGTTGGGCCATTACCAACGTCTCCTGAAAATTTCAACAAAATC
This sequence comes from Cetoscarus ocellatus, assembly GCA_037902135.1. NCBI lineage: Eukaryota > Metazoa > Chordata > Actinopteri > Labriformes > Labridae > Cetoscarus > Cetoscarus ocellatus. Next base: position 8,364,559 of record JBAMNC010000387.1, read on the forward strand.
CATCCAGTAGTTTTTGCATTATCTTGCTAACAAACAAATAAACAAACAGACAAACAAACATATGCTAGCAAAAACCTCCCTGGTGGAGGTAAAAAATAAGCTGTCACTGTGGCAAGCAAATGTCTCTGTATGTAATATGTAATATAATGTATTGTTTATCTGTGAAAGTGATGTCATGTGTAAAGTTTAGTGTTCATGAACATATGTTTTTTACTATCTTTTTTTGTCTTAAATAACTAACAAATGCTCTTGAATTCCTATATGGAGATATTTCTGTGGTTATGAGCATAAAAAATCAGGTTACCAATTACGGAAGAGATCTGTAAGAGAAAATGAAAGTTACAATGTTTCTCTCATAATTTCTGAGATGTAATTCTACCTCCATTATACAGTGTCTCACAAAAGTTAGCATACTCCTCACATTTCAGCAAATAATTTACTATAACTTTTCATGGGACATCACTGAAGAAATGATGCTTTGATACAACATAAATTAGTGAGTGTCCAGCTTGTATAACAGTGTAAATTTACTGTCCCCTCAAACACACAGCCATTAATGTCTAAACTGCTGGCAGTACACCTCGAGTCAACCAGGGCCTTTCTTTGTGGAGCTTGCTTGGTCTTACACTGACCAACAACAGGCTTGCTAGGTTAATTGGTGACTATAAACTTACTGACTGTGTGAGTGTGTGTGAGAATGGTTGTCTGTCTCTCCATGTGGCCCTGTGAGTGGCTGGTGACTGGTTCAGGGTGTATCCTGCACCTTGCCCAATGTCAGCTGGGATAGATTGCAGCCCCCTGCAACCCCAAAACGGATAAAGATGATGGATGGATGGAAAACAAGACCAAAACAAGAAATATGAACACAAGAACTTAACATCACTATAGTTATTTCTGGGGTCACTGATATAAAAATATTGGACAGTGTAGTATTAGGTCAAGAAGCAGGGCCAATGGTTTCACTTGTGATTTTGTAAGCAATGGATGAACTTGAGGTTCAATGATCAGTCTAACTCTCACATGAAAAATCTAAAAACTAACAACCTCAAATCAGACTGAAAGTCTCATCCCTCTCACCAGAGCCATTTCAATGTTTTGCTTATTGACACTGATCCTCTTCCATAAAAAATCATTGAAACAGATTGTGCAAGTTGTTCAGATGTGAAGCTGTCAAAACAGTAAATGTGAAGCTACAGAGAGTCTGACTGGTTTTACATGTTTGACAGATTGACAGCTGGATTATGTCCCACATGACCCCCATTATTTTAGTTTTATTTGACTCATTTATTCCAACACTTAAAATCAAAGGGTCTAGATTAATTGATTATTATTGCTCCTCTATCTTGAATAATCAAAGTTAAGTCATCTGATGTGTCTTGGGTTGATGTCGTAAACTACAAAAGTACAAGTAAATCTTTTGAACTTGTGATGCTGACCTTATTTTGAGGTTGTCAGTGGTTTTGTTCAGACTCAATCAAGTCTGATTTGTTTCCAAAACCAGATCCAAGACAGACCATTACTGTTATTAAAAAGTGTTAAAATTGGATTTGTGTGCACTGCCACAAACCAGTCACCAGTTTGGGCATTGAGCTTAATTTGTGATGATGTAATAGCTGGGAAACAAAAGACAGTTGAACATTTTAACATCCATAAATATTTAAGTGAATTTAAGAGTTGCTCAACTCCAAGTGCAATAACTATTCACTGTCCTCTCCATCTAATGATCACTGTTATTTATGTTAAAGGCCCGATGTCCAGGAGTGTTTCACCATTTATATCATGTCTTGGGTGTCTGTTAAGCTAGGATTTGATTTAAGTTTAAATAAAAATGAACACTTTTGTCTCTGTAGAGGATCAAATGTAGCTCTTTTTCCCTCCCCTTTGAAAACATTTGAATCTGAGGGGGCAGGGGGTCTACAGGAATCTGTGATGATGAGCTCTGCGCTGATTGGCAGCCCAAACAATGTCTGATGGAAAGGAGGACGAGGAGTTACAGGCTGCAGAGCAGACTTTCAAAACAGTCATGGCATCTGCCTGGGAAGATCAGAAAAGCACATGAAGGTGGAGGCTGTATATCTATTACATAGATGGATCTGCCTGATCACAGACATTGAATCAGGTGGATCCAGCTGCTGTGCAAGGTTAGATAAACTGGATGTTTACAGTCACCAGTCATTTTCTTCAAAATGACAGCTTATCAACAAGTCAAAATGTAAAAATATATTTTTATGCATTTTTAGCAATTAAATTTTCATCAGAGCAATATATGTTTATCCGTTTGGTGTCTAAATAAAACATTCTTACACAAAACTATTTACCATATTTACCATCACAGGTAGGTGTTAAAACCTGCTCTACAGTCAGCCTACCGCACCTCCACCAGTGCCTGTCAGGTTAGCTGTGTTGTCATCAGCCAGGGACCACCGTTCATGGATGTTTTGCCTCTTAACCCAGAACATCTCCTGGTGGAGGGACAGTGAAAAATTGACGTCTCCAAGTCACCCCCCACAGCTAGCCTGTTTCAGGAATTGCTTGCTCCCCACACCTTGTCCCACCTTCTCAGCCAAAGCCAAAATTTTGCTTTCTCTGCCTCCTCTGAAAGGTCTCTGGTAGCTCTGTGAAGCGCCTTGCTCCTCTGACCTAGTTCCTTCAGCAGGTGGGTTGTAGATCTTCCCACAAAACCCCTTGTGACAACCTCCACTGGAAAGAGCCTTGTACTCCATCTGCTCTCCCTGCACTCCGCAACCAGGTCAGAGTATTTTGCCCTCCTCCTTTCATGCGCTTCATCCATTCCCTCCTCCTATGGTACTGTCAGCTCAATCAGGAGAGCAGCTCTTCTGGATGTGGCCCACAGCACCATGTCCAGGCACAGAGAGGTGCTGCAGATCTCTTCTGGGAAGTGGAGCTGCCTGCCCAAGTCCACCCCCAGTCTTCAGTCCTCCCCTGGTGCCAGGAGCATTGGTGTTGGTCTCCTGTCAGTGGCTACAGTTTCCCCTTCTCTAAGGAACTGCGTCCACTGCTGGCTCCCTGACTGGGTCTTGTGGCTAGCCTAACCCTAACCCTCTGCCAGCTTTCTGAGCACTTGATCATGCCGCCATCTGAACCGGCCTTGGGTTAGTGACGTCTTACATCCTGCCAGAATGTGGTGCAAGGAGGCATTGATGGTTCCACAGAGGTCGCAGGCCTGCTCCGTGCCCAGCCACTGTTAGAGATTTCGGGGGAAGGGCAGAGTGTTGTAGGTTGCCTGCATGAGGAAACTAAGTCGGGCCTGTGGCAGTTTCCAAACATCTGCCCAGCTCACTACCCGACTCGTAGTCCCCTCCCATGTTATCCAGCGACCCTGCTGCCTTTGCACCACTGACTTGACCCTGTGTTCTTCTTGTGCCATCCTTGTGAGCTCAGAAACAACAAGGTCCTTCCTCTCCTTCTTGCTGGCTCTGGACCACAGGATGGTTGGGTCACCCAATCCCAGGCCAGCATGCCCCGTCTGGACTCTGCCCACCACCTCCTGGTGCTGCAACCTGGTTATAGCTTTCTGCACCTCCTTCTCCACCCTCCATTTCCTCCCTGACACAACACGGGCATTCAAGTCTGTCACTGTAGCATCTGCAGATTCCATCAGCTCCATCACAATCCTTGCCTCCTCCTGCCTGTACCCTGAGGTGATGGATTTTAGGGGGAGTTGAAGAGTGTTCTTCCCATACAAGCTTGATGATGAGAAGCACCTTTGGAGCCCTAGCCATTTGCGGATGAATAAGTTGGTCTTGGCTTCCATCCTGCTCACAGCCGATGAGGTGACTTTGCACATCTTCAGAGGTCCCATTACCATTAGGTATAAAGGTGAAATTAAAAGCATCACACCTTGTACTTCCCAGGCAACTGGCTTGCGTCGATCTTAGGCAGGCCTGCTGAGAGTTGCTGAAGGACGGTCTTCCCTATCTCCTTGTCTGAAAGGCTGGATGTATATTGCTTCCCAAGACTTCTAATGGGCTGGTCCGCAACACGGGGGATGTTTTCTCCGCCAATGGTGTAGGTGACCCTGTCATTCTGCTCCCCTTTTTGCACAGAGAGGCTCCTTGACTTTCCTGCTTTAAATTTCATTCTCGCCCAAGTGACTAGTTCGTTGAGTCTCTTCAGGAGCCTTGACATGCATGGTGCAGTTTTGAGTAAGCATGTGATGTCGTCCATGTAACTCCTTAGCAAGGGAAGTCTCCTTTCTTCAGGCAAGCAGACTCCTCCCATATAGTGTGTATGTAATATCTAATATCATGTTGTGGCAGATTGCTGCTCTGGTTATATTATTTAGGTCAAATGTTATCATAATTGTGCTCTCACATAATGAAATAAATATATGGTTGACTCATCAGACACTATCTGTTAGATTTTCTGCATGACCCAGAAAAATGCATTCAGTTTATTCAGGGCTTTGAATACTTTTTTACCTTAACTGGAGTGCCTGGAGTAGATTCATAGTGTGCCACTTTACTTATGGAGTATTATTTTAGAGTAAAATTTCATATCAAGTTTTACAGAGCAGGTCAATTTTCCAAAATACTACTGAGAGTACTACTACTGCTAATATTAATGATAATATTTATTATTATTATTATTATTAATAATGATAATAATAATAATAATAATAATAATACTTAACAATAATAGGAAAACTTACAGGCTAGTCAGTTAAAATGTCAGACAAGTCTTCATGAGCCCCTACACACTGGGCATCAGAGGGGGAGAACTGATATGCTTTAGTACAAGAGTGATTGCATCCTTTATAATACAGATTCAATCTAAATGTGTATAGTGTATTATTTTCTAAATCTATCCTTATCTAGTTCAAAATCTGTTTAGGTTGTCAGTGTGGTGGTCTTAAATTGTTGGTTTGTAGGTTTGTGTAGGTTTAAAATTTAACTGTAAAGGCGACAGAGTAGCTGCAACTTTTTTTTATTCTGCACAGGGTGGACATTTAACTAGTTCTGAGTATCAACAGGGAAAATATGGATCCAAAATCATTTTTTAAGTGGTTGATCTGGTAAATTTGATTTAATCAGTTTTGTGGTATTTACAGTGAATACTGAGAGAAAAGACTGAAAAAAGTTGTTTTTTAGTGTAAATACAGTTTATTGGTCTCCCTCTGCCTCTTGATTTTGCTTGGAGGCACATCAATAGAGCGCTGCTCAACCCGCTGAATTGAATTGACTCAATAAAAGGGATTGCCTGGACGACAGGAGGGGGTGCAGAATGCACAAATCAGGCCTCAGGGACACTTGTTGGCATTTCATATGCACACACACCTGCACACACATACAGTGAGCATGTCTCAGCCCTGTGAGGATATGTTTGCTCAGGTATGTACGCTGCTCTTTGATATGTGAATGTGGGGGTGCTTGTTGCGCTCCAGTGCATTTGTTTATAGAGTGCTGTCAACACACAGTGATTCATCACAGCCCTGAGCTCCAGTTCCAAGATGCCGTTTCTCTGCGTTGTGTGTAATCCATGTTTGTCTGCTTGGATTCATATCTCTCCTCTGAAAAACAGAGATGATAAAGAGCTGGTGCAGGTCAGAATGGGACATGAGCCTGTGATGAGAATCTGTGATGAAGAAGTTTAAGGAGACCCAGGAGAAGAATTCAGGTGATCATAACAGACCTGCACTGTGTAAAGAGTATAAATTTTCCATCATTAAATTGAGTATTTTACCTAATTCATTGTATCTAGACCTTGATTCTCCTGAAAAGCCTAGTATTAACCAGATAGAAGCTGCTTAGTCCAACAATCCTGATCACTGATGTACTGTTTTAAAAGAGCGGCTGGCCCCTGGGTGACCTCATACACAATTGCACCGGGGCATTGGTGTAACCTGCTACTAAAAGGCTTTGTAGTTAATGGGAGCTACTGAAATCCACCAATGATATTTACAACATCACTTTGGTTAATGAAAAAGCTTCTTAGCTGTCTCTGAAATCAAATTTTCTCACATAAGCACTTTTTTTCCAGTCACAAGGCACCACACAACATATTCAAACAGGCTATCTGAATCTGTATAACTGGTCAGAAGGTCAAGAAGTTGAAAGGGAATATCAACATTTTTAAACATGTTTGTTTGGCGCTTTGCTCTAAGTAAGCACACGTAGATATCAGGTAACATGTCTGCAAATTAAAAACCAAATGTTTATTTTGAAAGGTAGAACATGTTTTCTGTGTTCAAAACTATTTATTAGCTGAAATCTTAATCATGTAACTGCAGTATGCTAATTTCCTTGTCCTACCACCCACTAGTCAAAATCTCAGGATGCCCTTCTTGCTGAATAGATGAAAAAAAAAAACAAAATAAAAACTAAACCTGCAAAGTTTGAGTGTGTTTTTTTATTTTAGCAAAAAATTTGAGGACAGGTAGCTCACATGCAAGCTGTCTCCCTCTGTAAAGCCTTTATGATAGCTCATAGCGATATTTTCAATTGTGGTGCTGGCATAGCTCAGCTAACTCTACATTTTATATATTTGTAACATTATCTACTTTATTATATTTTTTTATAGTCCCTCTTTAGTGTAAAATAGGTTATCAAAGAATAGCTGTGTTAAACCTTTGTGATGCCAAGGCAAACAACAATGAAGAAAACAGAGGTAACAGTGTAGCTGCTTTTGTTTGTGGCTTTTCTTTTTTCACCATAAAACCATTGCACACCAGACACTATTTATTACTATTTGCATATTGCGCATAGATTTTTTTCTTAACTTTTTTCTTTACCTTTAGTCAGACAGTGCAGGAGTCCACACCAGCACCATATTTTCTCTAAGCAAAACTGCAGCATTTATTTTTTCAGTCCACGGCCAATCTTTCTGAAGCTACATATCTTGCAAATCCACATCTGATCAATAAAAGCACCTGTTGATGGTAAGCATCACAGTCAAAACATTCAGCATGGCAGATCATTTGATTGTGTGTTTGTTTCACAGCCCCCAGTTTATTTGACAAAAGGCAGAAAAATTACAAGAATTAAGTATTTAAAGATAGTGTAAGGAGGAAGGAAGCGATGAGGATGATGATAATGTAGGTAGTACTCAAGCTTCTACAGGTGTGACAGCCGTCAAAACTTCCATACTTGCTAATGTTGTGATAATTCACATAATGCTGATATTGTCAGATAACCTCTGCATTAATTTGCCTCTGAATTAATGTTTTATGATTAAAATTCACCAAGTCATCATCACTTGATACCTAGTTAACTTTGACTTCCATAGCACATTATTTTGCAGAGTCTACGTATCTTATTCTTAAAATCACCTTACTCTTATTGTGAATAGAAAAGGCATGTCAAAATTGCCTCTGAAACATTTGAAATTTTTTGCAGTTAATTCACATCACCTTTGGTGTGAGCAGCAAAACATCATACTTTAAAAGAAAATAAACATTTTGGAAGTCACACAAACCTGCTGAGCCAGCAACTGGTGAAGTTTCATTCCTGTATCAGACATCCATCTGATGATGCACATAGTGACTATTCCAAGCAATCAGAGTCTTGCCCTCACATTTTGGTATCAGCTCTGGGATTGGGCTATCTTTGCCAGAAGTGATAGAATAAAACTTTCAAGGTGTTTCTTTCCCCGATGGAAAATAAATAGAACAAAAAGAAGGAAAGAAACAAAAAACAACAACAAAAGAGAAGTGTTAAGGCGAGTTGGGCCAATTTATAGAAAAGAAGAATAATGCTACTGTAGCCTACATTTTACATTACAGCCAGTAACTTGGCTCAGAAAAAGTTTAACCACATACTAACTTCGTATTTTTCCCCACACTACCCTACCCTTACCCTGACCCTAATCCTATCTTGTGTATGAAATTGGGCAAGGGGGCAGAGAATTTGGCTACATTTTAGGGATGTTATTAGCATAAAAACAAAAACTAGAAAAGCACTCCGAGAGTGCAGACCTTCGCCAAGCAGCTCAGTTATGGCGGTGGCTTTTCAGCTCCGATTGGATGGCCAAGTCTCCCCTCAGGTCTGTCCATGTGGAGAACTTCTCCGCTGGCATTGCAAGGGAAGCTAGGTAATGTGGTGACATAGGCTTGACAAATGTTGACATCAGTTTTCAAATAAAATACAATTCCCATAATGAAGTACAGGGGGCAAAACCCTCACAGCAGCTGATGAGAAATGAATGGGATTTGCCATTATAAACTTCTATGTTTTTTTTCAACGTCAATCTGGATTGGATCAGCACCAAAATGTAATGACTCCTTCCTTGGACCAAACCACACCTCTGGTAAATTTTTCCATGTAAATCCATCCAGTGGTTTTTGCATTATTTTGCTAACAGACAAACAGACAGACCCTGGCAAAAACATAACCTCCTTGGTGGAGGTAACAAAAGACCAGACAATCCTAAACTCTGTACATAACCAACCATAAAACCATAACATAACTTTTTCTCAGTCTTTTTCGTTTGACACATTAATCAAAATAAAATACATTAGGCTAGAAGATGCTTTAGGTGTGGGAAAAAGCTCACTAGCGTTTTCTCTGTTTCCAGGTCGAGCTAACATGCTACCTGATTCGTGTCAGATTTCACAGACCTACAGTGGCATCAGTCAGCTGATCTTATGATTAATTGATTTTTTTTCTCTGTAATGTTTGGTCTCATAAACCATTATTTCTCCCTTCAAGCCTGACTGCAGGGCTCAGTGTTGCATCATGAGAACAAACCATCACTTGTCTCAGGTGACATGATTACTGTTGGCGAGGTTGTTTTTGTGGTTGAAAAATGTGCTCAGCATCTTAATTGTTCCCACTGGAGCAGCATACAGGGACATACTATTCTCCCCCAGACCATTCAACAAACTCAAAAATACAATTTTATCATGCCAAACTGGCTGCTGTGCTCACATGCCTAATCTGTAAAATGCTGTGTGCTGATGCTTGGGTCATGTGGTGCATGAGTTTGTCTCAGTTATCTCAGGATGCTGCAGTGATGTTAGCTCAGCTGCCTTTCCTATATCTGATTTTCTACATATTATTTGTCTGTGCAAATGGCATGCAGTGACTGATGATAATGATTTTCTTTTTATTGTGTGGCGTTTATCTGTACCAGCGTTCTGCAGAAAAATAATCACAACATAATCTGCGAAATGGACCAAAAATTGGATTCAGTTTTATCTGGTTTCAGCCCTTCCAATAGTTTCTATCTGTGATGTTCACACTGCAGTCCACATTGTGCCTCTGATAAAAATGACTGATTACTGCAATGAGGCTCCCTGTCACTCTAATTTACACAAACCACATACTTCCGCCCGAATTCTGCTCAACTGTGTTCAGCTGGGAGCAAATGTCTCTGCATGGCAGTCAAACCCAGAAAGCCTAATTCAATGTACATGCGGCCTTCCACATAAATAATCCTACACTGATATTCATTCTTACCAACAACATGCACATTTTGGTGTTTGTTCATGTGATTATGCAGTTTGGATGTGAGTTGTCTGTGTTGCATCACTTCAGTGAGCAGGGCTGTGGTCTCATATATTATTTCAGAGACTCAGCTGATAGATGATTGATGACAAGGAAAAGTAAAGATTTGTAGAGTTATTGCTAACAGGTAGAGGAGATGAACAGCCACATGGGTCACTGCTCTGTTATTCACAAAGGCCTAACTGCACATGCAGCCTCCTGTTTGTGTGTCATGTCTCCTGATTATCAGTGTTGGAAATATATGCTGTATGCATGTTGTGAGTGCAGTAATCTGTGTGCAGTAACCCTACAGCTTGATTTCTGCAGTTTATGTAGTGTGAATGGAAGTGCAGGATTTAACCAGCATTGATGGTTTCCCTCTCACAGTCGTAAAATTCAGCTTTTTTCTCACTTACTGCATCTCGGTCAATATTCATCGATGGTGGTGGAAATAAACAACGGCGCAGTGCTTGATGGATCCCTTTGCGCCACCTTACAGCTGAGCTGCACAGCTGCTTTGTCTCTCCCTGAAGCTTCCTACTCACCCCTGACATTTCAATAGACTCCATGTGGTTGTAGCTGTAAGTTTTGTTCGAGGTGGATTTACCTAAATTTGCTCTGTGGCACAGTTATACACTACTTTATGCTGTAGATGAAGCTCACAGCCCTGCATAGATTTTCTTTGATATTGGAAAGGCTTTTGACATTTTCAAGACATCAAAAAAGACGAATAGAATGAAAAATAGAGGAAAATGTTATGATGTGTTTGCATGTAAAATTAAGAGATTTGTCATTGTCCATTAAGGTGTTATATATCCATAAACATTAACATGCTTAAAGCACAATATATACACCATTAAGGAGACATAATAGAGATAAAGGAGAGCACCAAGCTCTTAACTATGAACTTAAAGGGAATCAAGGGATGAATAGTAATGCGCTTTATCTATCTATTATCTATATCACTTATCACTTTTGGGGACACAGTAGGCTGGAGTTTATGACAGCCAACATCGGCGCGAGGAACTGGTCGCCAGTCAATCACAGGGGCACATAGAGAGACAGACAACCATTCATGCACACACCCACACCTATAGTCAATTTGAAGTCAGCAATAATCAAACACACATTTTTAGTTTTGGTCTGTGGAAGGAAACCTGAGTGCGCAGTTGCCAATATACTCATGCAAGCACTGGGAGAGCATGCTAACTCCACACAGGAAGGTCCCGACCAACATGGAGTGTTGGACTTGCAACCTTTTTGCTGAGTCATGCACATTTACCTGCTGCGCCACCAGTGCTGACCCTTATGTGCTTTATATTGTCATGAAACTTTTTTTCTTAATCTGAAATTACAATATCATAATTAATTCCTCAAACAGAACAAATTGATATCAGAACATAATATGAATAAAGAGCATTTTAGTATAATATGAGCTAAGCAACAACCCTCACTTGTGAGAAATGAAGCCACACATTTATGACCCTCTTAGAAAAGCCCCACAACTGACTTTTGGGGCCAAACCCACAAGTTTCAAACCACTGAACATAAGAGGAGACTGGTCATCAGACTTACTGAACTGAACTCAAATCTTGCAGTGGATTCAATATACTCCTGAACCCCCCCCCCCCCCCCCCAAACACTGACCTCTCACACTGTAACCTCATGTGTCTATGTGTCTTGTGTCTGCAGCAGCAGTGCCTGGTTGGGTGAAAATAATTTGCCAGGTGGGTGGTCTGTTTGGCTCTCATGCTGCAGGTCGATCAGAAATCACATCATGGCACACAGATTCAGCCATGACTTCATGCTTTAGGACAGTCGACTGCACGCAAACATGAGTGAGGGGCTAATCTGACAGCTGCTGCCCTGTAACACACACACTCACACACATGCAGATGACCATATTCTAATTGTCTCGTTGTATAATATATACTAATGTATGTAAAATATGGCACGCTTTGCCCTACATTTTTTTTCCATCACACACCAAATAATTATACATGAAAACTCAGCAGATAGCCCTGAATCTGTTGTAATGAAATGCAACAAATTAAACAAATCTCTGTACTTTTTTAAGCTTGATTCTGTTTCTAAATGGTCAAACTATTTAAAAATCCTTTTAGATTGCTCTGTCAGCAAGAAAAGAAAAAAAAGACAAAGATCTTACAATTTCAGTCACAAGTAGGTCCTTGAAACTGAAATAACAAGGACTTAGTCATTAGAAAGATTTATTTGAAAAATCAAAACCAGCAATGAAGTGTCAAGAATACAACTTTTTCAACAGGAATGATGCCTGCAAAGGAATTGTAGACCAGGGATCATCATCTGGTGGTCCAGGGGCCTTCATAGTATTATTAGATTCTGGAAATTTGAGGGGAAAACCTGCTGTGGTTTTAAGGGTATCTTTTTGTTATTTCATTCCTACAAGTACTTACACAACCCACAAAACTACTTAATTGAAACAAATTTATCAGGAATTAATTTATGATAGATCTATTTTACAGAAATCTATCTGTCGGTCGCCAGTCAATATTCAACCAGAATTGTGGGCATTGAGGAATCAACCTGAGTAACAGAAAACATGACAGCCTGAGAATGAAGTACCTCAACTGATGTGGCTGGCAGCTGTATGAGGGACAGGGACTGGTCTCACTCTTATAGGCTATGATTCATTCATTCAGCGTGTCATTTGTCTGCGGACAGAGTGAATGACACGCTGCAGCCTGCTCTTGTCCCTGATGGTGGCTGCAGCGTACCAGACTGTGATTGAGGAGGTGAGGATGGACTCGATGGTAGCAGTGTAGAAGTGCACCATCATCATCTTTGGCAGGTTGAGCTTCTTCAGCTGCCTCAGAAAGTACATCCTCTGCTGGGCTTTTTGATGAGGGAGCTGATGTGCATCTCCCACTTTAGGTCCTGAGTGATGATGTTCCCCAGGAAATGGAAAGAGACTTGTAGCACTTGTTTAAAAAAAAGCTGGAGGAAGAAGGTGGTGGTTCTGCCATTGCTCTTCACTTCATGATTCATCAGCAGGCACTGTGCAGTAGGTGTTTGAAGTTTGACAATGTGATGTCTGTCATTGGGCATCAACTTCATCAGAGCCAGGGGCTTACAGCACCACCAGTTCCATGCTTTTTTGGAGGAAGATGGCACGTCATATGGGGCTGTGCTGTACTTCACAGAGGTACGGTGGCTCAGCCGGGGAAATATCCTGAAGAGGAGTTTTGAGCTGAGAGGGGAGGTAAAGATGTTCATAGAGGAGGGCAGGTTGGACCTTCCTGCGCTTGATGATCTCATGTGGCTGATGGACTTAGTTTTTCTTGTGGACATCACACAGGAGCTGAACACACTCAACCTGAAGTTGCAGGGTCCAGACCACCTTGTAACTGCAGCTTTTCAAAATTTCAAAGTTTTCATGACAAAACTGATTTTAGTGAAGAGGGCACCGCATTCAGTGGTGAAAAATATGTTGCTGCCATTGAGAAGCTCCAGCAGGAATTTGCTCAGCGGTTTGCAGACTTCAAAACACACAGTGCCACCTTCCAAAGGTTTTCTGAACCCTTCTCCTCTGATGTGCAGAATACCCCTTCTGTGTTACAAATGGAGCTAATTGAACTTCAGTGCAATTCTGCACCCAAAACCAAGTTCAGAGAGACAAATGGAAAAGAAGACAAGCTTGGTCAGTTTCTGAGAGAACTACCACCATCTTTCCCAGAGCTTTCCAGGATGTTCAAGAGGGCCATGTACCTTTTTGGAAGCACATACCTCTGGGAAAAACTATTTTCCACCATTAACTTGAATAAATCAAAGACAAGATCAAGATCAAGACTCAAGGAAGCTTATCTTCAAGCCATGTTGAGGGTTTCAACTGCACCTCCATCAGAGCAAATGTGGCCATGTCGTCTGAGAAGAAGCGCTCTCAGGTGTCTGGCAGCAAGCATTAAAAAAATGACAAAAAATACCAAAATTGACTGCAAAATAGTTTATGTGGATTAGTTGTTCAAACTGCTGAACGTTTATTTTTCTGTTTTAACACTGCTATGAAATACTTCAAGTGGCCCCCTGGTGACAAGACTGGATGCTCAGTGGCCCTCAGGTAATTTGAGTTTGGTGCACAAGGAGAAGAGCAGAGGAGAAAGAACGCAGCCTTGAGGGGAACCAGTGCTGATGGTTCTGCAAACAGAGACTTTTTCCCCAGCTTAACCTGCTGCTTCCTATCAGACAGGAAGCCTGCGATTCGCCTACAGGTGAAGTCAGGCACGTTTAGCTGGGAGAGCTTGTCCTGTAGCAGTTCTGGGATTATGGTGTTAAAGGCAGGACTGAAATCCACGAGCAGCTGTCAGAGGTTTAGGAAAGTGATTTTATCAAAGAAAGAAGCACTCTGATCAAATAAATGGTAAATGTATGTGAGGATTAGGAAAAGTTTGTTCAGCACATTTGTCTTTGCAACTTTCAGACACAGTAGAGCATTTAACACTATTAATCCCTTTTTTACTCCTCTCTTGGTGTTCTCTCTTAGATGGGGCTGTGTAGAGCCATAGTTCAGGCGTATCTTTTCATTACTCAGTGTATCATAACAAAAAAATGGATAAAACCGTTTTTAGCTAAACCTGTAAACTTCTCTGTAGCAAGAAGCAGAGGGAGGTGTCTTGCCTACTGGTAGAGCACTCCATGAGACGTCACATGAAAACTATAAAATAATGCCTTGGACTTTATATTTGCTGTTGTGGTATTGAGATGTGTATCAACATCATCGGATTTTTATCAGTATGTATCAAAGTTAAAAAACCGGTGTCACAACAAAACCTTACATGACCTTAATATTCACACAGACCACCAGTGTATTTTCCATTTAAAACTCAGACCATTAAATCTTGGAGTGTGCATTGGATTGCTTAATGCACAGGGAGAGTTTGATGGGTAAGACAGAGGCGTTGGAAAAATGGTTTTTATTGATTCAAACAGGACAGATGTGTTTGAATAGCAGCAGACAGTGGTGTTAAAGTCATCCAATAGTCCCATTAACCTAAAGCTCAACCTGCAGTCAATAACTCATCTGTCTTTATTTCAATAAGAACGCATTCCACTTAGTGTTAAATACACTATCTCTAAAGGTTACTGTATTATACTTTTAAACAAAAAGTGTTTTTTTGATGCATACAGGATTTATGCACTTGATCCTTGATAATTCAGCTTAACACCAGAGATGAGAGAAATTGTCGCAGCCTTTCAGAAAATTAAATCAAAGTGACTGAAAAGCCTCTTAATACCTGCCCGCCTGCAACACTTCCCTGTCCTTTTCATTTCTCTCCATTTTAATTATCAGCTTCTAACTGCTCTCAGCTTGAATGATATATTCAATACAACATTAACCAGATTTCATAATTACCCATAATTTTCAAAGCCATGAAATGCATAATGACTTTCATACAAAGCTTCAGTCATCCTCTCTCCTCTCTCCTGTTTTGAATTCATATGTTTGTATGCACTCATGTATCCAATGGTGTTTGCAAAGCCAGAGGGACAAATTGTTTCAAATTGTGGGATATTCCTAGTGTTAAAAAATATTATTGCACATAACTTGATGCTTTCATGAATACTTGTGATTACCTCCGCAAAGGGGGTTATGTCTTAGCTGGCATTTGTCTGTCTGTTTGTCTGACTGTGTACAAGATAACTCAGAAAGTTTAAACAAATTTTGATGAAACTGTCTGAGAATGTTGGTCATGGGACAAAGAAGAAATTATTAGACATTGTTGGTGATCCAAATCTGGATCCAGATCCAGGAAATTTCATTAACATTGCAAGATTTTGCATTTTTTTTACATTTTGGCCAACATCTCAACCAACAATGTCAGTGATGCTCTGACGAAATTTGTGCAGATGGATGTCATGTGGATCCATACAAAACCACTGTCAAGTTTGGATCCAGATCCAAATTTTTTTTCTGGACCTCA
The DNA here is from genome assembly GCA_037902135.1 of Cetoscarus ocellatus. Taxonomy (NCBI): domain Eukaryota; kingdom Metazoa; phylum Chordata; class Actinopteri; order Labriformes; family Labridae; genus Cetoscarus; species Cetoscarus ocellatus. Next base: position 8,379,959 of record JBAMNC010000387.1, read on the forward strand.
GTCTGAATTGGTTGGGTCTCGGGGGCAGTGGCCTGAGCAGGGAAGCCCAGACTTCCCTCTCCCCAGTCACCTCGTCCAGCTCTTCCCAGGGGATCCCAAGGCATTCCCAAGCCAGCTGTGAGACATAGTGCCTCCAGCATGTCCTGGGTCTTCCCCGGGTCGCCTACCGGTGGGACATGCCCTGAACACCACACCAGGGAGGCGTCCAGGAGGCATCCTAACCAGATGCCTGAGCATCGGCTCCACTCCGAGCCCCTCCCGGATGACCGAGCTTCTGACCCTGTCTCTAAGACCCTTATTACTTAGTGTCTAAGTTAAATAATTTATTTAATTGCGAGGTACTTATTAATTTACCTCTTCAAAATCTACAATCTACTGATCTACAACAGGTTTTAAATTGACTTTAAAAAAAATTACTACATTCTGTGCATTTTGATGAACACAAACTCATAAATAAAGACGCCGAATTGTTGAAAGTAACTGACTCTTTCCCTCCTCCGTGCTCTGTTGGGCTTTTTAGCTAGTTACTGCATGTTCAGGTTTTCATGAGAACAGCAGAGTTCACAGAGAACAAAAATGGCTCAATAACTTAATAAGTACCTTACAATTAAATAAATAATTCAACTTAAACACTAATTAATTGGCCTTTTAGCCAAGCTTTGGCCTTGTAGCCAAAGCACAATTGGTTTGAATCCCCCTTTGAGCAAGGCCTCTCTGTGACAAGTTTGCATGCTGTCCCCTGTGCATATATGGGTTTTCTCCCAGTAGTCATGTTTCCTCCCACAGACCAAAAACATGCTTGTTGGATTTAATGATGACTCTAAGTTGCTGTCTTCAGTAAGTGTGTCTGATTGTTTGTGTCTGTATGTTAGCCCTGTGACTGGCTGGCAACCAGCATGTACCAGCAAGTAAAAATAAAAATGTGTTTAAATTAAATTTAGTTCTGCGTATCACTAATTGAATTAGAGTTATCACATTTCTTTTTGCAATTAAATTTATCTTTCTTCTTAATTAGTTTAGTTTACATTTGACTCATTTTGGAAGTTTCTTTTTAGTTTATTTGTAAATAAATTGCTTGAACTACTGTCGTTATTGGTGTCTCCCTTTTATTTACCATGGCCTTGGAGCCGGTCCTGACAGTCATTTTAGATGAAATGCGACCCCATGTCCCTCTGGATCTTTATTGTTTTCATAGCTGCTTTTCAATTAGGAGCATATATGAAATAAAAATGGCAGAATCTAAGAGTTTACATGAAAAACAACGTGGATGACAACAGTAAAACATGAGGAAGACATTTTAGACTCTCACCCTGAACTTGACATCATATGATCATGGCCATTGTAGAGATTTGGTTCATTTAGTGAGGCAGGATGCCAGTTTCCCACCCTTAATATAAATAAAGCTGTCTTGCTCTGTGAGTGTAGCACGTGTGTTCATTAAACATAAGTACTTGACTTTGCATGTACATTTCCTCTTGACAACTTCCCATATGGAAGGTGATCAGGTATCCATTAACATCCTTGCCCTCTATCATCATGCTCCTTCTTTATTACTCATCCCATCAGTGTATATCCAGCATGGGGAGCACTCACAGCTCTGCAAACAAATCCCATGAACTCTAATTATTATTCATACACTTTAGGCTTTATGATGAAATTTCTATAAATATCTCTCCCTCCCCCTTTACATCTTAGCCCCACACACACGTGGTAGCTGCACATATGCACTTATCACACACACACTCATAAACACACACTTATTATCTCTCTAACTCCCTGTTTTTGTTTTCTTGAGTTTCTCTCTGATCAGCCGCACAAAGCTCTGCAGGGAGGAGATAAAGTGTATTCTTCTTCTTCTCCTCCATCTGATACCCCCTTCCCCCACCCTCAGCACCTACCCATCCTTTACAGCAGTTTGTGTGAGGGACCAGATATCGGTGGAGGGAGCTGCACAACAGCGGGAAGGGAAGATGAGAAAAAGATGGGATGAGCAGATGAGTGCACGGCTCATCCTGCAGAGTGAACAAAGCTGTGTAGGTGATTTAGTAGCCATGCAACATCTGAGCTGCAGCTGGATTTACGCCAAGCACAGGTTTCGATTGGCCAAGGAGACGAAGTGCCCCTCTGACCTCCACAGGCCGAGAGGAATGATGGAGAGTGTGAAAGGTTTAGGGAGGGAGCTGAGGAAAGTAAAAGCTGAGAGTGTAGGGGGAGTGCAAGGGACATCTGACCCTGCTTATAAAGACACACTGACTTCACTTGCTCCACAGTAATATAGTTTACATGTTTGTCAGACAAAAAAAAACTGATTTCTAGAAGTTACTCTAATGCAGACTGAAGTGAGTACAATCAGAAAGATGTGGGAGGAGTAATACCAAGGAAGCTTCAAACACCATTCTGTCAGACCACTTAGTCAAGAAAAGACAGGAGCACTTATTTAAATTAGCTTTATTTGCACATGGCAAAAGTGGAGGCCCTAAGCAGGAACAGCACACATTCTTGCACTCCCTGCAGCCAGCAAGGAAAGCATGAGGCAGTGAGAGAAGCAACAAAATCCCTCCAGAGCAAGCATCAAGCTGACATTGATTAAGAGGCTGTTTACACGACTCAGTTTCCACCAGAAACGAAAAGGTTTTTCCTTTGCGCCTTCAAAAACGATCTGCGTTCAGACGGAGACTCTAGAACAACTGCCAGTCCAGTAGCTGGCGATGTAGGCTGGCAGAGAAACAGCGCAGTTACAACACACTTATGAAGAAGAAAAATTTTCCACAAACAACAATGGTGAGTGGACGCACGAAGACGCAGGAGTCTCTTGTCTGGACAACAAATCTGTCGGGACAACAAATCTGTCTGCATAGTTTTGTCTGGATAACAAACCGAGCACGGGAAGCAGCACACATGTTGCTCGGTAGACAGCCGAAGCTGTTGTTGTTCCTGGTATGCAGCCTTCATGTGAAAGAGTACCGCGCATGCGGTGACGTCAGCGTTTCCCCCTGAAACGCCGAATCGTGTTTACATAAGACCAGGTGGCGGAGCGTTTTGAAAACTCTCCGCCTTGGACCCTGGTTTCAAAAGTTTGTGGATTCAGGCGCTCCAGGCACCGCTCTCATGTGAACGGGAGGCTAAAACGCAATGAAAACTCTTCGGATTCGGCCGAAAACGGAGTCATGTAAACACCACCTAAGTCAGATAATGGTGTAAAGGAGGAGCTGAGGTGGGGGAGGGTTGTAAAGCAGCTTGCAGCAGAAGCAATGAAGAGTAGGCAGGCAAGAGCAGCTTAGGTAAGGTAGTCAGAGAGCATTTGGCCAATGGCAGCATAAAGTTAATTAGTTAGCTTTTGATCAGCTGTATTACAATGGTAATTTGCCATGTTAGCGATCCTGACCCCGTATCCTGCCACAAGTAACACTTTGTTATATTAGATGGCGTATTTGTGAATCCATTTTCTAAACCAAAGTGTAGAAACCTTGTATAATAAACACTCACTGGCCCCTTTTTAGATACATCTTGCTTTTACTGAGTTGGACCCCCTGTTGCGTATGTGATTTCTGGTCGACAGCAACAGTACCCAGGTACAATGAGGCATTTAACAATCCTCGGCTGTTACTAAGGGGCCCAAAGCATGCCAAGAAATATCCCACACACTATTACATCACCGCTGATAAGAGGCAGGGTGGATCCATGCTTTCATGTTGTTTACTCCAAATTTTGACCCTGAATCTCACAGCGGAATTCAAGAAACATTAGTCCAGCTATCTGCTTTATTGCTTAATTTCGGTGAGCCTTTGTGAATTGTATCTTAAATTTCCTGCTCTCAGCTAACAGAAGTGGCATCCAGTGTGCTGCTGTAGCTCATATGGTTAAAGATTCAACTTGTTGTACACTCGGAAATTATCTACTGCATCCTTTGGTCTTAACAAGTGGTATTGAGAATTATTCTTCTCCTCCTGTCAACAGTGTCAGTAGCTGCCTAATGTGGCTCATGGTGCATTCCACTTACATTGGAACATGGACTTGGGAATTATGTCACATCCCAGTTAAACATTTTCCAGCTGGTAAAGTCAAGGTACATGAAGATCTGCCAACTTCCAGGGAGGAAGTCTGACCAAAGGGGGCGTTTCCAGACGTATCTAATTAGCACCTTGAACAATCTGACTTCCCAGATCAAATTGAACACACCATTATTCCCTCCCCTCAATAGACCTACTGCTGTGACATCCTACCACTGTTTCATCAGTGATTCAGGTCCATTAAGCTGCATTGGCAAGCACAGCTCAAAGTGGTGCAGGAGTGACCCATTTTTGCAGGTCAACCCAGAAGCATTGCTCAGGTTCCCTTGCCAACAAATCTCTGGAATTTTTCATTTAGTTTTTTGATTATTTCTGATAATAAGCTCTGTGACAAAAGAAAGTTGATGAAATTCACAAATTTGGTTATCATGATAAATTTCATGAATTGTGCATGTAACAACCTTTTCTTTCAAGACAGTCAGAAATGATTAGGTTCACCAGAGCATGTGAGCGGAGTGGAGCAGTGAGATTTCCCACTCCTCCGCTCAAAGCGGATGTGCGCCGCTCCGCTCAAATCACTCACCGCTCACTCTACGAAAATATGGAAGCGCATTGCATTCAGTGGAGGCTTCGGTGGCGCAGCTGGATAGTGCACTTGGTCAGTGATCGGGAGGTTGCAGGTTCAAGTCCAGCTCCGGGCGACACATGGCGATGTGTCCTTGGGCAAGACACTTAACCCCAAGTTGCTCCCACTGCTGCGTCAGTGGCTTGTAAATGGGCATGAAAGGTCGTGAAAGTGTTCGCTGATGGATAACTGACATAGAAACTCTAAACCATCAGTGAGTGAATGTGAGAGCGGATGGGTGTGAATGGGTAAGTGTGACCTGCGGTGTAAAGCAGCTTTGAGTAGTCAAAAGACTAGAAAGGCGCTATATAAGCTCTAGTCCATTTACCACTTTACCATTTACTGGATAAAAAAATTAGACGATTGCAGGTGAGCTTTTGCGCTGTCAGCAGTGCTGAGCTGAGTTGTCAACATCCAATTTCTGACAGAAAACAGTGTGGGTGGCTGAACAATTAATTACACGCAGATGCACTCTGTTTGTGAAACAGATTTTTACAGTATTAAGATTAATGTGTATTTCTGAAGTATTACTTACTGCTCTACTCCATCAAAGCAAGAACAAATATTTAAGGCAATATGATAAATAATCAGTGCGTTAACATCCAATAAAACCAATTTTTTGTGTTGGTCTGATAGAGCGTACATTAAATATGTAATTCTTCCTATTTACCATGTTAAGTTCAATTTGAATATACTCTGGTTGGATTTGTTCTAAAGTTAATTTGGTTTGGGTTAGTGTGAAACTCAGACAGACTATTGGGGCTCTAGTTTCCTGGCGCAACTCAGGGTGGCGCAGCCTGGCACACCCCTCGCAGTGGTAATTTTGTCCGGCGCACCGCCATGCACAGCCAATTTGGCAATTTGGTAGACCGGCTGTGCCGACATGGGTGTGACGGCGCACCAGGGGGAGGTGTCGACAGATTCAGCTTGGCGCGGTGACAATTTCGTGCCAAAAAAATGCGCGGATTTAAAGGCGAGGAGAGGCGTTCATTTGATTGGTGAAGATTACGTTCAGCTGTGTTAAACCCACTCAAGCCTTTTCTCCTCCCTCTCTGCTACTTGTGCCAGTGGAAAGGACAGAGGCGTGGGTGCGCCTGCCTGCACCTACCTGCGCCTACCTGCGCTGTGCACGAAACTTGCAAAATGCCCTGGACACACCCCATTGGCATGGCGTGGCGCAGGCGCGGCGCAGGGCAGGTGCGCTGCGCCTGCGCCTGGTCTATGAAATTAGAGCCCTTGGTGTGGAACAAACTGAACTCATGCCCACCTGAAAATGGGGGTCATGGACTTGGTTCTCTTCCAAGTACACCAGCTTTTGGTTGCCTTAGGTGTGAAGCAATCCAAACCAAACAAGGTAGAGAACCAAAAAACAGTGAATTGAGGTTTGAATATGGCCAGACATTTCAGAGTAAACTCTAAATGTAGTGACTGATTGATTGAATTTATTTATTTCAAACATGTATGCAAAGAAATAAAAATAGAGAAATGCCATTCACACACAAAGAAAAAAAAAAGAAATGAAGTAATTATGCACGTTCGAAAAAGGAGTAGGAAGAAGTAAATACTGTAATACTGTAATGTAAGCAAGTAAACATTGCTTTTAGAAACAATATAAAATGAATAGTGTGGCTAATCTTAGTATTGTTTACGCCACCAGCCTTTGGTCCTTCTTGCAGATTAACCTCCACAAATTTGTGCTCTATGTAATTAGTTCCACACTGCTGCAGCTGATACGCCAGTTTCTTCTGACACAGTAAACTGGTTTATGCTACAAGATTACTTCCATTTTGTGTACTGCAGTAAATGTTAAGTCACAATCAGTCAGAGGGCCTTAAGTCCAGCCTCGTTATGGCTTATCTGTCTGTGAGATTGAGCTAAAGTATGTTTCAGATGGTATGGCAGTGTCCATTACAAGACATCCATAATGTTTCAAAGGCTTCTTTGATAAGCTAACGGCTGACGTCACATGGCTTCATTCATTTCTATTACAACCTTTGGTAAAAGCGCAACGAGAGGTTGGATGCAAGGAGCAACTGACCACAGCTACAGGCCTAGTCCCAGACAGTGGTGGCTGGCTACATTACACGACAGTGGACAGGCTTCAGACTTAAGTCTGCAAGAAAAAGTGCAGTGTTAAAGCAAAATAAGTCAACTATTCACCAAATTACTCAGTGCTCTTGGCCTGTACAGCAGCATTGCACAGCCTTGTTTGTGTGCAGATTATCTCTTTAAAGGGGCAGAGCTGAAAAAAACTGTTGTGGCTTAAGTTTTAACTATTGACCTGGCCCTCATACAACTGCACTTAAAAATGGAAAACTATTCCTTTAATCTGTTGAATTGTGCTGGTACCGTTGCATGGCCCAACTATGCATGTAAACATACTGAATATTGTCAGGACCCCATCAGTTACAGGTCCTTAAAAATAATACCATTATTATGAAATCCCTTAAGACTCTGATGTTAATTAGCTAAATAGGGTCAATGGGTCTTACTATGCTGAGTTCCCTTTAAATAAAAACACAAGAGAGCATTAAGGCAGTGAAACTGAAGACAGTATGGTTGAAGACGCACATGACTCCACATTTCTATTGTTTGCAGTTCCTCCTTCGCCAGAGGTGTTGTGGCCCTTGGGATGCTAATGTATTCAAGCTTTATTAGATAACTCACCATGCAAGAGCTTTAGATTCTAAAGAGACAAGGATGACATAGATCCCATAAGATCCTCTGAAGGCAGCAGGGCTCCCCGCTGAAGGATAAATAGTTTGAAGAAATTTTCTCCTCACGAGAGCGGCAGGATTGGATGATGTATAATGATCCTGCCATGAAGCCTGCAGCACGGACAACAGTTAATAGTAACTCATATGCAAAGCCCAGGAGAGCCTCTCCTCCTCCTCCTCCTCCTCCTCCTGTAATTGGTCTGCTGCCTGCAGGCTCTCTTCACACTGAGGGCGCCCCCGCGTGCCGAGCAGGAGAAGCGTGCGCGCCGCGGGGGGTTTAAAAGCCTGAACTGAGGAGGAGCTGCCCACAGTACCGAGGAGCTCCACATCGGGAAAAGTTTACCTTCAACTATTCCGCTCGCTTAGAGGACGGAGAAACTGCAGAGATGGCCACCGACACCCAGCAGCCCCCTCACCTGCACCTGGCTGAGCTGACCGCGGCGCAGTTCATCGACATCTGGAAGCATTTTGACGTAGACGGTCAGTGCGTAAAGTATTTTTTCATTATGAGAACGTGGAGTTAACGAAGTAATCAGTTAGAGTTTATCGGAAGCTGTACATTAAATTCAAGCTATACATACGTCAAAAGAAAAAAAAAAACATGTTTTTAATTGCTTCCAAAGTTTTTTTCTAATAATTTAAAAGCTTTTTTTAGTTAATATTTTGCAAAATCTTAGAACATTTACAGGAATATCGTTTACTTGCGCAGTACAACGATATATTCAGTGCTGCTTCCATGCATTTTTTCCTTTTTTAGGGGCTGTATCGTTTTAATTGTTTCAAGATTGCATGATTGAAAATTGCATACTTTCCATTTTTGCTGCAAAATCGCGTGAAAACATGTTTATTCCAAACAAATCAAATCTTTATACAAAACAATATTTAATCCAGGATTCAAATGTGTCCAAGATGCCTTTGTTAAGAAATGAAAAAAGAGTTGAGTTATTGAGATGATGTTGAAGGACAGGGAAAGTGTAAATGAAAAAAGAGAGGATAGAATGAAGGAGGGGGTGGAGATGAGGATGAATGAGAGGTTGGAGATGGGATGGGGGAGGGAAGAATGAAAGGATGCAGAAAAAGGAGAGAGGACCACTGAGAGGAAGAGAAGATGCAGGGTGGGGGGAGTCAGAAAGAGGAGGGTTGTGCTGGAGTTTATAGGGGGAGGGGCTTCTCAATCTGGGAGCTTACTGAGAATTAACTGGAGTGGTGTACATTGTGTATGTGTGAGATCAAACAAATCCTTCACATCTGCTGGAGAAAAGGCAATAAGTGTATAAAATGGAATTAAAGTATTAAAAGTGAAGGTATTTATCATGCAGCGGTCACAGAGCCTCTGGTTTTAGAGCTGTTTGATGATAACTTATGCATCAATAAGCACTGCATCTCTCTTGAAAAATTATCTAAACAATTTTCATGTTATATGTCTATATCTTTAAATATTTGAGCTGATGTGGTGTTTAGTGGATTTGTTCAAGGTTCTAGTGTCTGAGATTTAAAGATCAGTTGATAAATCTTAACTTTAATAGGTAGGAATAACATTTAAATTTTGGGTTAAGTGCAACCCTACAAGCTCGATCATCTTCTGAGCACAAACAGAAAGAAAAGAAAATGACATAACCTAATATGATTGGTGTGTGTGGGACGAAATCTCTCTGCTTTGAAGAGTACTGAATATCCTGCAGACAGATTAGAGCACAGAGTGTTGTGGCCCTCTGTATGTCCAGGTTGTTTGCAAGACTCAGTGGACCTTCGCGGTTATTAGGAGCCAGTGGTGTTGCTCTTAATGGTGCAGGAGCAGAGATCATTTTATACTTGAAGTACGAGTTATGACTATTGAACAATAAGACTTCCCTTATGAGGATAAAGCCAGGGGGCTCACACTCACACCAACTGTTATTAATAAAGGTTGGGTATTGACGCACAGGTGCTTTAAGTTTCCAAAAGTGATGTCTTTTATTTACTGCTAGCTACTGATTTGAGTGTACATGTTTTTGCTACGGCATTGGGAAATGATTTGCTTAAAAGTTGAGCAGTACATTTGGAGAAATTGAATAAAACAGCAGCCACATCTTTTCGTACATTAACTGAGGTGTATGGGGAACACTGCATGTCATGGCTCAATTGGCACAAAAGATTTCATGAAGGCAGAGAGGATGTCCAAGACGATACGCGTCCTGGGTATTCATGAACACCAAAACTTCAGAAAGTACTCAACAAATTATACAAATGGTTTGCAATGATCGTCATCTCAGAATTAGAACTATAGCAGAAATGGTCTCCTTTGGGGTGGCACAGTGGCGCAGCAGGCAGTGCACATGTCTCTCAGCATTAATGTTGCTGGTTCAATCCCTATATTAGATTAGATAGAACTTTATTAATCCCTCAGGAAAAGTAAGATTCCAGTAGCAGTTTTGTATAAAAAAGATAGATATAAACAAAAATATAAATAAATATAAATATTAGGGCCTGACCGATATGGATTTCTTGAGGCTGATGCCGACATTTGGCAGAAAAAAATTCAGATTACCGATTAATAGGCTGATTAATTAAAAAAATATAAAATGAACTGTAAAAATAGTTTCGGTTCCTTAACACTTACAACAATGAATATATGAATTAAAGGCAGAACATTTTACTGTTTTACAATACTTTTTCCTTTAGCATTTGTTTAACTTAACAACAGAGAGGAATTTTCAAGTACAAAAAACATGCAGAAAAGCATTAAACCTCTGGGAAATTATTTATATAACCTTAAAAAAAGAGTCTGTCTATAAATGAGTTATGAAATACAGTTGTACTGATGAAATTATCTTTAGATTGAGGCCATAGACTGAGGCCATAGTCCTCCTTCACTACTCCATTATTTTCTTTGCCATGAAGTCATGACTCATATGAACCAAAATAAAAACCAGAGACGCCTTTCTCAGATGTCAAAACATATTGTCTTCAACAAAGTTATATTTTAACTAAATAATGGTCACAAATAGTCTAATGTTACTTATAATACGCTAATGTTACTCCATAACCCACAAAGTGATTTGCTGTTACAGCCTGTGGTCACTCAGTGTTAATTGTTTTAACTTTTCCGGCCTGCCCTGAATAAACCCCCTCCCCTCTACGTTCACATCGCTCCCCATTTAAATGTGCTTCAACATGCAGCTGATGGAGTGATGAACAGTCGTTCTCTGCACTCTCAAATACTTGTGCACTTACATTATTTCTGCAGTTAGTGGTTGACTTTTAAGCTGTTAGCTAACGCTATGCTAGGTTGGCATAACTACAGCGATGTCGTGGTTAACATAAACAAACAGGGAGTAACTTAAGCTAGGTTAGCACAACTTTACCAATGTAACGTAATTGAAAAGCATGACCGACGCAACGGTTAGCAAAACTTTACCAATGTAGCGTACTTGAAAAGCATGACTGACTCAACGAAGCATGCGTCACTTGTCATGTTACATGGCAGAGAGAGTTAAATTGAAACGGGATACATTTTGAGTCACTGTTAATTTCACAACGTTGTTATAAACATACCCGTCGGCAAGCCCCGTTCAGTCCACTCTTGTATTGTTGCCTGGCTGTGGCTCACTCCTATATGTGACTTATTAGACAGTGGTGGGGAGGGGACTGAGGATCGAATGGAGTCAGAGCTCCATCTATTGGACTAACGACACAACAACATCCTTCTGCACAACTTGGACACTGAACAGCATTTACTGTTTTATGAGAAAGTAAGAATATTTTGGCAGTATATCGGCAAAAGTCCAGCCAATATTGAATATTTTGAAAAGGGCTATAATCAGCTGATTAAATCTGCTGGCTGATAGATCGGTCGGGCCCCTATAAATATAAATAAATATAGATAAAAATATGTCTGTAGGCTGGCTACTGCTCTTTCCCATCCTCAGTCTTCCTGTTACTCCTCCTCTCCCCGAGTGAGGAGTTGTACTGTCTGATGGCCTGAGGGACAAAAGAGTTTCTCAGTCTGTTTGTCCTGCACTTGCACCACTGTCTCCTCAGGAAGTACAACCTGCTCTGTCCCTACCTGTACAGGTGGTTGGTGTGGATCGTCCAGTCCAGTTTAGTGTCCAGCCACAGCCCAAGATACTTGTAGGAATCTACAGACTCCACCTCAGGTCCCTCAATCAGAACTGGCTGCAGTCTTGGTCTGGACTTCCCAAAGTCAATGACCAGCTCATTTGTCTTTGAGGTGTTGAGTTGTAGGTGCTTTGTGTGGCACCAGACAGCAAAGTCCCTCACTAGACTCTTGTACTCCTCCTCTCCGTCATCCCTGATACATCCAATGGTGGCCGTGTCATCAGCAAACTTCTGGATGTGACACAGCTCAGAGTTTTAGCAGAAGTTTTTGTAATCCTATGTAAAATAAAAGTCCAGGAGTTGAAATAGTTGAAATAGTTCTGGGATCTGCATGTGACTCAGAACAGAGCCCTTGGGTGCTCCGTTTTTAAGAATTAGAGTGAAGGATGACTGTTTGCCCACAGAACTGGCTTTACTCTGGTAAGACCCAGAAGAGGCACTTTCAGATGTGATCCAGAAATATATATCTTTCCAACAACACTGGTACCAGCCTACAGCCAATGTTTGACTCCTTGGCCTTGCATTGATCAAACTTTGGAGTTCATTGATAGGTTATTGTTGGGGTCAACTAGGTTCCTCATATTTCTTTTAACCATGTTTTCCTCTCAATCATTGTGCAGGTACTGGAGTGGCTATATAGTCCCAGATTAAAGGCCTGGCAGTGAAACTAAAATGGTCTTAACAAGATGTTTGCCTCACACAAAGTTAAAAGCAGACACCATTTAAAGAAAGTTTAAATGTGAAAACAGAATTCTTTTTTTCTGACACAACATAAATAAATGTGCGTTTTGCTGCTGTTGCAGGTAATAGTAAGACTTGGAGGTCATAAGAAAAGTTTGGAAATCATTGCTTGGAGTTTTTTTTTACGTCAGCTATCACAATCATGATTATTTTGATTGATACTGAGATCAGGATTACTGAACGTGATTACTTGTTAATTTAGTAACGCTGCACAACAAGCATTCATCAAAGTTAATGTAACCTTTTGTTTCTGAGGTTGCACCAGTGTGTCTTTCTCTGCCAAATGTAACAACACACATGGCCATGTTTCCCACACGTGACAAACCTATGAGCAAAGCAAGTAAACAACACATGGAGCACAGTAATCATTTAATCGTGATTCATTTCATGATCATGGGAGGTCATAAATGTAATTGAAATTGCAACAGGATTAATTTCCCAGCTCTTGTTCACATGGCAAGCCTTAATGCTTGATTCAGATTTGTTTTTGCGCAGTCTGATTTTTTTTGTTTGTCTTTCACTTTACTCATTAAAATATGACCTACAGCAGACTCCTTGTTAGAACCTAATTGTCCCACATGCAAACATGGTCCTGGGCAAACATTAAAAGATCCACAGGACTTGTTTGAACTGTCTTAAAAATCAGACCCTCATTACACGGAGCTTGAAAATTTAACTCCGGTCATGTGATTTAGGTGATGAAGGATTCAGAAAACCTCTTGGTATTTTAATGTTTTTCAATAAATGCAACTGGCTGATAATGTGGGCTGGTATTTTTGAAGTTTGATTATGATGACAACCAGTGATTACTTGATAGTAAAAACAAACAAATAGATTTGTGCATATCCTTTAGATTTGCAGCACAATTCATGTTTTTGTGAATTCTGAGCCGTGAAGTTCAGTATAGCTCAGGATAATACAGTGCTTCCTGAAGAAACATAAAAATACAATTCTGGACATTAAGTGAATTGTACCTACATATTTAAATCAGTTCATAAATTTGATTATACGATTGTTAGAAGTGCAGATTAAGTAGAATGGATAAATCCCAGAAGTGAATATGTAAAGCGCTTAACATTTTGAGTTAATCCTGCAAATAATGTTTAAAAAGATAACGAAATAAGCTCCACCTGTAAGTAAAACTCTTTGAAACCATACCACAAGAATTTAGCATTTACCAATCAAACAGTATATCCCACAATCTCCTTTGCAGCCTCTCAACAGACCACTATGAACCCTGTTAATGGTCTATATTAGATTATATTTTGACCATTTCTGAACAGATCTGGATCAAAAATGATAAAACAATCACTTTTTCTAAAAGGAGTTGCACTCACTCTTTTTTTGGGATAAGTTTTAGACATAGAGATATATTTCCATAAAAGCAGACAACACTAGGCCTGAAAGCATTTCCAAATATGTCTATATATTTGTTAAAGGAAAAAACATGTTAATAAGTGATGAGTAAGGGTAAAACTGCTCAAACCTGAAAACAGAAATATTTTTTCAACTGTCATCTTCAAGGAAATCTATTGGAGAAACTTAGTTTAAGGGCGTCACACTAATGAGGGTGAATAAATCAGAGCTAATTACCTCCTCACCTAGAGGGGCCGATCATGGACTGGATTACATAAGAGAGAAAAATCTCTTGGCTTCTAGGGCACAAAATATGACAAAAACAAGAACTCTGCCTGCCCAGTTTTCACAAGATGTTACAAAGCTGTGCCTTCATCTGTTGGTTTTTAATACATTTTTCATATTTTGCTTACTGTTCTCCTAAACGAAAATACGCCATTGTGAAAATCATCTCTATATCACATCATGGTTTCATTCTTGTGTATTGAGTTAATCAATGTGAAGCACTGTTGTCTCTTCTGGTCTAAATCATTGTAGTGCCTTGTTTGCAGTCAAGTGAAATCAAGATCATGTGGATCCTTAGTTCTCAAAATTCTGCTATCAAACTTCAGAACTAATCTCAGATGCTTGGCCACATTTTACCTCATTACCCTGCACCATTTGTCAGCCCATCTTAAAATTGATTCTTGTAACTTATGTCTTGACTTTTTGAGTCCTTCCATATTCTGCTTTAATTAGTTTTAATAAGTTGTAGGAACTGTAACTTGAACTTAGGGTTTGTGTAGGCTGCATAGTTGTTGATTTTTGTTAAAAATTCAAAGATGAGGCCTCTGTTACCACCTTCAAAGACAGCACAGAGGGGGCGTCACTTCACCAACCTCATTTTGCCATTGTGACATTCATACAATTTTTTGCTTAGAAATGGTACTAATATAAGCCTAATATGACAATCAAGTGGAATGTTTAAATGAAAACAACCCAACATGGGCTCTTTAGCTTACCATCCATCCATCCATCCATCTTCTTAGCTTACATTTCATAATTACATTGTTCACTTTACTTTCATCCAGAAGAATGTACATTATGGGCATATTTACACAAAATAAATGCCAGTCCTTTATGTTGTCTCATTAGCTGAATTAGCTGTCAACGAATTCACACCTTCAAAAAGGGCTGTGTTTACCTTGTGATGCAGCTTGTAGAGTTAACACACTATGTCACTCATTACAAGTGGAATGTAATGCATCTTGCAATCACATCAGAAAATCAAAATTTGCCATTTTTATGAACTGTCTCATGAGTATGACTTTTTTTGTACAAAATACAATTTTGCTCTGTTATTTTTTAAGTCCCAGCAGATGCAGGCATGCAGGAACTTAATGTTAATTCAAGCTTGCATATGTCTAAAAAATTTGGTCTCCTCTCTTACAATACCTGACTCCGAGATCTTGCTAACTTTATAATTTTAATTAAGTGCTATGAAATGACTAGTGAGGCGGTTGGATGGGTGGGTGGGTGGGGGGTCTTCCTTTTCCCTGAGTCTCTTATCCTGCCATAATTGATTTCATTACTCATTATCTCTTGATTTTAATCTAAGCATTCATTTTATGTGTGTATGTGTGTATATGCGCTTGCAGTTGTGTATGTATGTACATATATATATATACATATATATATATATATGTATATATATATATATATATATATATATATATATATATATATTTTTTTTTTTTTTTTTATTCACCGGTTTATCTATGTCATTCTCTGCTTTTATTTTGTTTACATCCAGGTTCTCAGTTCGAAGGATGTTTATGAACATTTGTTTTATAGTTTACTATTTATTTTACTTTGTTTTCTAAAAAAGAAGAGCATTATTTTGCTAAACACTTATGATATGTAAAATATTTAAACTGCTCTAATAAAAAACATTTGAAACATAATGGTAATTTAAGCATATAATATATGGCCTGACTGTCAAGTTTAATGCAACTTTGTTTTTGTTTAGGTTTGACATAGTGGGATGGTACAGTTGATGATTTTGCTGAATATTACAGTGCTTCTTCAGGGTAAGATTATAGCAGATTTTATTCCCCTTATAAAAAATATGCTATCATTTTGAGATAATTGAGTTGTTAATACAAAAATAGAGCAGATTTTTCTTGTGACATGTGGATGCACTGTGCCTCTGAAGAACACTCTTAGGGCTGACATTGCATAACATTAGCCCTAACACTGTACTAATTTATTCTTGCACCAAACTTACTGAGGTAATTTGGCTAATGAGGTATTTTTCCATGATGATCCTCCATAAAATAAAACCTACCTGTGGGTTTTATTGATTAACATCCTTTGTTATAAGACTAAAACATTTCAAAGAGCTTGTGGAGGGTGACAAATATAGCTTCAGCTCACACACAGTTTTAAGGAAACAAGCAGCATGTAAACAAAACAAACAGAAGTCATTTAAAATCTGTCTTTCCATATTGCACACTGTTTTTTCTTCTCTTTTTTTTTTGCATCAGTTTTTTAACCTGTCTGTTGATTTCTGTTGTAAATCTTCATAGTCTAACGTAAACGTGATCAGGATTTACTGTCTTTTGAAGCCAGCCTCTTGTGGCCTGTCAAGAAACTGCCATTTCTGCCTAGCCAGCGGAAGCTTCGTGCCTCAGCCAAGAGCGTTACTGTTTGACCCTGTATAGTAATTGACTAAATTACCTTGCTGTTTTTTCCATGTTATTGCCCACTGACATGTCCTGCAAGTGCCTCTGGGAAAGCAGGTTCACCTAGTTTCAAGGCCAATCAGCACAGCTTCACTGTTGAAATGGTATTTCATTTCAAAAACTTGAAGCATGATCACTTCCTGAAGAACATAATTAACAATGAAGAACTCCGCGGCATTTGTTTACACGAGTAAAGTTCCGTAGCATGGTAAACAAACCTCTAAAACATGCTTAGAAATGTTTTGGCATCAAAACATTACCAGGGAAAAAATCTCATTCCAGTGAAAGATTTCTGCTGAAACATGTTTAAGTGTGTTCTCAAGACTGATGTGACCATGGCTTCAAAATAAAGACTTCGACTCTTTAAAGAGAGTGCCTTTTTTCATGTCATTTCTATAAGTTACTTTATTTGTTGACTGTGGTTTTGCATTTGCTTGTCCTCCTGCTTTTATTTGTGTTGTTTTTAAAGTACCCACTTCCATCATTTATAAATGAACCTCTGTGCTCTGACCATGGAAAAATGTTCCGCTGTACAGAAATAGTCCAGATCAGCTTAAAGTAACTCAAAGTCTTGTGTTCACTTGATGTAAAATGGTTTGTTTTTGGAGATGTGTTGGGGATGGATAGATGCATCAAGGCAGCAACAGGTTGTTGTCTTGACCACAGCTGCAGAACAGCAGCGGCTGACTGAAGCCAAGCTCTCATTGGCTGCAGAGAAAACTAGGACAGTGAGAAAATTGAGAATCTGAAGGAAGAATTTAAAGCGTCAGGAGAAAGTCATGTTGACACATCTCGACACTTCAAGAGTCAAGCGTGTTTTTGGCATGATTCACTCTTGTTTTCACCCATTATGTCTTTGGCCCCTGACATGTTTTGGGGATGGAGCAATCAGCAGTTGAGCGCTGTTTGAAATTGTTTTTGGAGAGAGGAGGGGGGGTACATCTGCTCAGTGTGCAGTGGTGCGGTCCATGTGGCAGCTGAGATTTGTAATGCTGCTAAATTTTGACAGCGAGCCCCCATGAACAGAGAACATTATTGTGGGACTTTGATGCCCATCACAAGATTGGAACAAACTCAAGTCACGCTTCAGAGTCATCTGTTATTTGCTTTAGTGATTAGAGGTACTGTACAGTGTTTTTAACCATCTGTTCAATTTCTGTAGATTAGATTATGTAATAGCAGAACCCAAAACACTAAATATAGTGAAAGGGTTTTTATTAAGACAAACTATAGCTAAGAAGAGAACCCTGTTTGGACATCATGTTCAAACCTTTAAGTATTCCAGAGGACCAAACTAAGAGGGGTGCGTGGTGGCCTTGGCAGGGATATGGCTAAACAGATGGCCTCTACCTGCTTGAATCTAGGCCACCCTAAGGGTAAAGCCACATCTTAACTGTGACTTGTCAGAGATGGGGCTTATTTTAAAACACGATGAGATGCAGAATATCAGGTTGCATAGTGGTGCAGCTCATATTGCTGTTGCCTCACAGCAAGAAGGCTACTGGATCAGCTCCCCAGTCGGACAGGGCCTTTCTGTGTGGAGTTTGTATGTTCTCCCGTTGCATGCTTGGGTTTGTGTTTGGAACTCTGGTTTCCTCTTACAGAAAACATACTTATTACTAGATTAGTTGGTGACAGTAAATATTTATTCTTTGTGAGTATTTAAATGGTGATCTTTCTGTATATGTTATGGCAAGGGACTAGTCAAGGGTGTACCTGCATCTCTCAGGCTTGGATAGACATTGTAAAAAAAAATATTCAATTACATTGGATACTTTTAAGGAATTCTAAAAAATCAGAGATTAAGTAGAAATTAAAATGTATGAAGTATAATGGCAGACTCACTGATAAGATGTCTTAAAGGCAGGGTTGGTAATCAGATTTAGATACACTTTTTGTTATACTGGTTGAAATGATCATTATGTCCCGATGGCAATCAATGCATGATGTGTTCTTAAAAGACAGCGAAAAATAGCTGCTGTCTACAGCAGGAGTAAAGCAGGGAAAACCCTGATTTAATGTGCATAGCCGAGCTGAGAATGATCCAAGTACACTGGAGAATGGCAGAGAAACTACCTATACCCCGATTACTGATAACCGCTCCTCCTGCTAAACAGAGGAAGAAAAGAAAGACGGAGGCAGAGAAGGATGAAACAAAAAAGAATTTGGACAAAGCCAAAACTTGCCATGTTTGTTTGTTTGTTTTTTTAACTTGACTATGACAATGTTATGGTGTTTTCTTACTGCTGAGTGAGACATGACTTGGCGTAGTGCAAAACAAAAACGATGTGCTGAGGACCAGTTTTGAGCGCTCACAGAAAATGTCACCTCTGAAGATTTCAGTGTATTTGTCAGCTTGTGAATTTAATGGGACAAGATGTTTGGTGGGTCAGGGCATAATCTCCAATAGCCTTTTTTGACACAGCTGTGAATTAGTGGTAAAGTTGGTCAGCTCTCAGTTAGAAAGCCCAATCAGAGTCCTCTAAAGCAGGAAGAGATGGGAGCTACGAGCCAGGTGAAAGCAGGAAGTGACTGCTTGTACAGAAATTAGCACTGATGCTACAGTTTCAGTAGTAGTTTTATCAGATATGAACTGCATTTTTTGTTAAATAAAAAAAAACACTGAAAGTGTTTTTCAATAGGAAAGGTATTTTTGCTTCACTTCCAATATGTTTTGGCAAAAATTTGTTAAAGTGGCTCAGGTTCTGCACTTTACACCATGGCAGTAGCACCTGCCTCCTAATCTGATTGGCCTGTAATAAATGTGATTGATGGATGACTGTCTAGTAGCCTGCAGGATTTGGTTTAAAGGGTTCTGCCCATTCCCAAACACTATCAACAAGCTGTTGGCCAGATAAACTAGTGAAATACACTGAAGGGTCCACATGGTGTGTCAGGTTATCACTGATGCCATGTTTAGTTCCGATGTTCTGATACCAGTTTGTACATGTGAACAATAAGACTTCTGTGTACACTAAACTCAGTTGCAGAGTTCCTCAAGGCTCTGTGCTAGGCCCAAGTCTCTTCTCTTTATGTATGCTTCCACTTGGTGATGTCATGAGGAAACACTCCCATCAATTTTCATTGTTATGCTGATGATACTCAACTGTATGTATCAATGAAGCCTGGTGCACATATCAGTTATCTAAACTAAAAGCATGTCTGAAGGACATGAGGACCTGGATGGCAAAGAATTTTCTTCTTCTTAACTCAAACAAGACAGAGGTCATATTGCCGGGCTCTCAACACTTTGGAGAAACTTTTTCTAATCATGTACCTGCCCTTAAAGGCATCAGCCTGTCACCGAGCACAACTGTTAGAAATATTGGGTTACTATTTGATCAGGATTTGTCCTTCAACTCCCACAGAAAACAAATTTCAAAACCAACCTTTTTTCATCTTGGTAGCATTTTAGACTACAACTGGCAGAAGAGATCACATTACCCCTGTATTGGCTTCTCTGCATTGGTTTTCCATAAAATCTAGAATAGAATTTAAGATTCTTCTCTTCACCTATAAAGCTCTCAGTGGGCAGGCACCAATTTCTCTCCAAGAGCTTGAGGTGCTGTACAACCCCTCTAGAACTTTACACTTCCAAAATGCTGGCCTGCTCGTGGTACCATCAGTCTCTAAAAGTAGTATGGGAAGTAGAGTCTTCAGTTATCAGGCTTCTCTTTTTAATAATTTACCAACCACAGTTTGGGAGGTAGACACCCTCTCTACTTTTAAGGTTGCACTTAAAACATACCTTTTTGGTAAAGCTTTCAGTTAGGGCCGACTCAGGCCTGGACCAGTTTATAGTTAAGCTGCAATAGGCTGAGACTGCTGAGGGATTTGGCACACTGAGCTCCTCCATCTCTATCTCTCTAACACTCTCTCTGCTTCCTCTCTCTATATATCTCTTTGCCCCTGGGATCGTCCGTGTGGATTTGCTGCTGTGGACCTACAAAGCTTCAATTAATACAATAACAAATATTTGGCCTTTCCTTTAGCCCTGTTCCATTATTCATTACAGTTCCTGATATTAACTTCAGAGATATCAACAAAATTAAATACATGCTAGTTCCTGCAAGCATTACTCATATACTAGTATGACCTTGACAAACAATCATGAATGACCTGATGCTGTGAACCCGCTCAACTCCAAGTGCTTTATCTTACATCAACCATCAACAGACATGTCATAATTTAACATGAATTCATACTTTTAGACCAGTTAAACTCAATTTAATGGCAGTTCAACTAGATGCTGCTGTATTAATCAACATCACATCTCTCCAGTTTATACTTACTATAGATGTTAATGTTAAAAGTAGAATGATGAAATAACTATCAATGGTTGTTTTTGATTATAACTACAACCATATAAACATGAGGACCCTCTTGAAAACGAGATGCCACATCTCAAAGGACTAACCTCAAATATATCAATATTCAGCCGAGACAAATATGATGAAGACTGATTTATGGTCTGGGCGTCCATGGGTTTGTCGCCATTATAAGTTCTTATTTTTAGTTGCTTTGTCTCTGTCTGGATGGATACATCTCTGTATGTATGTATATGTGTATTTGCATAGTTATATGCATATATGTGTATCTATAAAATGAATATAGATGCATATATGTGTATCTATAAAATGAATTGGTGCTATAATAAAGATTGATTTATGAAAAAAAAAAAACTCCTCTCAATATTTATTTCCCTTGGCTGTCCCTAATACTGTGCTATAAAAAATGAAAAGGGAGGGTCACTGTATCAGGATTATAGAAACAATGAAAAAGGTATTAAAATCTACTCGATCACATGAATATTTCAGGATTTTCTTTCGTGTTTTTATCAAATACAGACGCAAGGACAAGTGCAAGTCAATGTGTGTATGCTGTCCAATCCAAAATCTATATTCCAATCCAAAATTTGACCATGTGACAATACACCTTATTGCGTGTATATGTGTACATATGTGCTCTCTAACTAAGGAGCCCATGGGCATATAATAGCCACCACTGGGGCTGGTTGTTTGCACCTTGTGCCACAGACTGAGTAATGTATCCTAAAAAAGTCAAACAAACTTAAATCACTGCTGCTCTGTTTTTTATACTATTGACTTTGTAATTGATATTAAAAGTAAACTTTATACATCCCTATGCCAATTATTGGTAATATACTTGCAGGTATTTTAGTTTGAGGAATTATTTCCTACTAAATTTGTCATATTTTCTCCTACGTAGTTTGGTACAAAGTTTGATTAAACCGCTTTAGAGGGATGATCTGCACATTTTTCATTTTGATTGCTTACAGACAAAATGAATTAATTGCAGCTTCATTTTGAATGAAAGGTGACTGGGGTAGATTGTGAGCCTTGCCTGCACACAGAAAGCTTTGTGTTCCTGCACTGATTTGTTCATATCCAAACAACCAGATCAGCCCTGAGCACAGATGGTGGCGTGGAGCACCTATGACATGCAGTGATCAAATCAATCTGTACGACGGGACAAGGAGGAGGGGGAGGTGGGAGAAAATGATCAGAATGTAAAGAAGATGAGAGGATAAGAGATTAGGGGATGAAGAAGGGCTGAATCTGTGTACTTTAGTCAATACATCAGTGCTTCATTTAGAGATGAAATAACAATTTTATTATGGCCCATTTTGTTTAAGATAAAATGCACAAACCCCCCAATCCCCACTGAGAATGTGAACAGATGGGACTCATTCCTATGATTAAAAGAGAGTGCTGAACGTCCTGTATGTTTCTCTGACTTGCTGGAAAAACAGCGGCGTGAATTGTTGTATCAAATCATCCGCAGTCGTGTGGCTGTCTAAGAAGTTCAAATCCAAACACGGGGACAGAATGCCCCAGTAAGCATCAATCTACCCACTTTCACCCTCTTAGGCAAGAAAACCCTCATTATACTGCTTACACTCGCACTGCACTGCTGGGCTCTACTCACTTGTTTTTCTTGTGCACATCACTGAATCTCCAAAATCACTGCCACAGCTTAATGCCAATTTGGCTGAGATATATGGAAGAGAAAAGACTATAATCTCTAGATAAAAGTTTGTTTTGTGTGTTGTGTTCTTTCGGCTCAAAAAAGTGAGTTTTCAATTAAAAGTTTTTGGCTTTGTGGTGGTGGGAGCATATGTGATGTTCTTTTACCCTGCTGTTGTAAAACTTCAGACTACAGTAAAAATGAAAATACAGAACCCAGACTTCCTTCTCCATCTCCAAACCTAAGACTGTATGAAGTGCACTTGCCTAGATGTATTTAGTCTTAATAACAGCCAAAATAAGTCACTGGGTGAACTGCTTTATTTGGGCATATGACAGACTGGAGAACAGTGCAGACTAATCCTAAATAGAAAGACCTTAGTGGCATTAATTTTTTTTAAACTTATTTTGGTTTTCATGCTTCTAACAGAGATAGGTCAGTGGAAAGAGTTACAGAGAGTGGGTTATGAAATGCAGGTAAGGAGCCAAAGGCTTGATTTAAACCCCAGCCGTCTGCTGGGAGGACAACAGCTTCTGTACATTGGGTGTGCAAACTGAGCAACATTTGTGTATTCGCAGACACCAAGTACAAGAATGAGTAGACCTACTTAATGATTGCGTGCTGTTCTTAGAATTATTTTCAGAGTTTGTTTTGATCCATGGATGCACGCTGGCTAAACAGTGGAGGCTGGATAACCAAATAGCTAGTACCACATTTACAAGTCATTTATATTAATTCTTTATATTTACATTAATACAGGCCAGAAGTCCTGATCAAAAGCTCTGTTATAATTGAAGCACAGCTGGTCGTCAACACTAACCACTGTAACTACAAAAATGGCTTAATTCCCCGAAAACCTGAATGAAAACAAAGGACACTGTGTGAAATCCGTGGGATGAACTGTCAGCATTAGTCACAGGTTGTAAGAATAGTGTGGTTTTGTAGAATTTGGCTGTTCAGTGTTGGCTGTGTCATGTTATACTCACTAATAACCACTTGACCAACACAACGATAACCTAATTCATTGTAGAATTATGTAATGAATTATTGCCAAATTGCTATATCAACTTTACTATAGTCAATTGTACATAATTTAATTTGTATTTAACTTGGTTTGAAATTATCCACCTGGTATCATCCCTGTTGTCCCTCACCCCTCCTCTCGACACTGTAACAACACATAGTGTGGCACTCTTTTCATTATCCACATGTAGATATCCCCAAACTACAGACGTGGGTTCAAATATGTCCTCCTAATATAATTGTAATAAGTTTAAATGATGCAAAATAATAAGAAGTACCTAGTAGACCGTGTTTCATGAGAAGGAGTTGATTGGATTGTTATTGGCACCAATACCAAATACTGGTATCAGTGCATCCCTAAGTCTAATAAAATCATTTACTACCAACTTCATTATGTTTTTCTTTTGTCTTACAGGAAATGGTTACATTGAGGGCAAAGAGCTGGAGAACTTCTTCAGAGAGCTGGAGAGTGCCAGACGAGGATCTGGCGTGGTAAATATTAAGTCACTAACACACTTTGATAATAAAAAAATTCATATATTGTGGATCCCAATGAATAGTCTTGTAAAATATTAATTTGATTAAATTATTTTTTCTGTTTTTTGAGCAGTCTTTTATTCTTTTGATTAACAAGTTAGATTAACTAAAGCAAAAACAGTTAACCATACTTATTTTGATATTCATTCAGATATTTCTTTGTTTCCTGCTAATTGATAATATTCAATGTCTTTCTTGTTGTAACTGTAAAACTTGGTAAATTTGTTAATGATGATATAGTATCACTTTATTAGCAATTCTAAGATGTGATTGTCCACGTAATAAAACGCTCCGTTAATTTTCACAGAACAACACAGTTATATGATATTGATTTTTTTCTGATTTATTATTCTTATTTATTCAATACACATTTGAATATCATTTAACAAAATTAGTTAAGGACATATTAATCAAAACTCTGTCAGCAATGCTCTTACCTGGAAATTACATTTGCATATACCAATTTATTTAGCCAGTTATATTTTCTATAGGAGAAATAAATAATGCAGCATTTATTAAGCTTATGTCTGTTTTAGGGCCAGAAAAGAAGGAGGGAAAGAAAATGAAATACACTGTCAATAATGCAGACACACTTACCAATAAATAAACACTTTTTCATGATTTTGATTGGAAACTTATCTGAGAAACATTCAATTTCTTAGAAAAATCACCTCTAACAAATGATTACATTATGTCTGAGCAACAGTATCAGCTTTGTTTGAAGATCACAGCATTAATGAACTTAAAGTTATATTAGAATAAATTTTTATCTTGGATGTATGTATTTATATCATACCTGATTATCGTACCTCTCTTTGAGATGTGATTGAATGTCATTGCAGGATCCCTCACATGCTGCGTTCAAAGAGAAGATGAGAGAGTTCATGGCTAAATTTGACAAGAATGCTGATGGGAGGATTGAGATGTCAGAGGTGAGAAAACAGACTGAAGTGGAGATGTTTGCTGTATATCATAAGCTACCTTTGGTTATTTGTCTCCTTTTTCTCATGTATTTTTACTTCATCCTCATTGTGAACCATCATAAAAAATGTAACTTACATTAACTCTGAATGTAAAGCTATTGAAACTTGAAAGCATAAAATGTACAGAAACCTTTATAAATAGTTCTTCAAATGTATGTTTTATCTTATCCATGCAGCTCGCTCAGCTTCTGCCTACAGAGGAAAACTTCCTGCTCTGTTTCAGAGAGTTTGTGGGATCCAGTGGTGAATTCATGGCGGTAAGTCTGTTTCTGTTAATTTGTGTCCCTCACTCATGTCAAGTGATGAGTTCTCATATTATCACTTTAAACACTGGATCTGACCCACCAAGCTCTCCTGTACCTATTGATAGTATCATATCTTACTATCAGCATTCCAGATTTAAGTATATTATCTTAGCATATCATATAGTATCATAAAGCATCTCAAAATATCATGTTTTATTGTGTCATAATGCTTCTTATTGTAAAGTATGTTTTTGTATTGTATCATTACATATCAAACCTTATTTAATGATATCTCATCACATCATGTCATGTAATATTAAGCTTCATATGTTATACTGTATCTTACTGTAATCAATCAAATGGTATTGCATAGAATGATCTTGTATTATATTTTATGGGGTCATATTGGTTCATAGCATATCAAGCCCTATTGTATTAAATCTTATTGATTATAAATAATAAATACTGCACCTCAGCTACTAGCTAGTTTTTACGGATGATTATTGCTCCACTCTCAAATGCTCTGGGGGTATGCCCTAACCCAGCATCAAACCAATGAACAAAACAATTGAAAAATAATAAAATCCAGACTCATTAAAACCTTGGTCTACAACCTCCTTTGATGTCTATAAAAATCAAAAATAAGCTACAGATTCCAATACATCACAGTTTCCATTTAGGACTTTTTTATGCTTTTAAAGGGCCTTAATATTTGTTAAAGAAAAAAATATACTTTCACTATCACTGAAGACCCCGCAGACGCCCTGATATGGTTTTGTATTGAATCATAATGTATGACATTGTATTGTATTGTTATTCATTGTACTTAATTTAAAACATCATGTTGTATTAGTCTACTTCTTTCTTACCCACGGTACTTTAAACCTGTCTTCCCGATCTGAACAGTGAAATTCCCACCTAAATGCCTCAAGTCAGCACCACCATCACAGTACCTCCTGTGGGACACATGTTCATCTGCCCCACTATTCTTTCTGTTTTTCAGCCAAGTTAGGACGCCTTGTCCATGTAGAAAACCTCCAGTGAGGGTGTAAATAGTTAATCTACAGCCTGGGTACTGCGTCTGAACAGTCACACCAGAAATGTTTGGTATTTTTCTGGAAACTACACAGCTTTCATCGCTTTCAGTGAAAAAATAAAAAATAAATAAAAGTCTGGAATACAGAACTTATAGCCCACAATTTATTTCTATTTACCAATTATTGTATCACTGAAATTTATAACAGTGTTTAATGCCTCACATATTTGACCGACATCTAGGTCTTTGAAACAATCAGTAGTATCTTTTTGTACTCATTTTAGAATAATAAGAGGAAAACAGATACAGTGCACATCTGGTCCTCTGTTACTGAAAAAAAATACCCACACTTTGTGTTCCTCTGGCTCTGTTTGAGAGCATTTTTCCGTGGTGTGATGTTCGGGCTTCTCTGTGCGTTAAAGCTATTCTCAGACAGCCATACATTATGAATGGAGCACAGCTTTCTGCTGGGGGAAGGTAGTGAGTGCTGGAGGGGTTTAGGTATCCATCTTTGATAAGAGCTTTGACAAAGTCTATATTAAAACAATATCAGATGTAGCCTCTCTTCCACCATCATTACTCTTTGTGTTCCTTACTTCTTATATAACAGGTATAATGCATAATGTCTGATAAAGTGGTGAAGGTTGTGCGTTGTACGTCTGCTGTAACAGCATTTTTCTCTCCTGAAGGCCTGGAGGAGATATGACTCTGACCGGAGTGGATACATCGAGTCGAATGAGCTGAAGGTAAAACACACATATGTCAAACTCTGCATTGTGTTAATTAATTAATGTAGAGTCATTTGAACTACATGCCAACAACACAGCTGCTCTGACAGCAGTGCAGAACATTCACAGAGGTTCGCCGTCATTTAGAAAAACATGCACACTCTGTTCTGCTGCTGACCCATGAAGTATTAATAATACTCATACAAAAGGTAAATGACTGTAAAAGGAAGACATTTTTGGCTCAATGTTGATTTGGGTTTGGTAGAAAAAGGCTCTGGACCTTGATTGAGAGGATGGTTGGCTTTTATATAAGCATAAGTAAGCTTGTTCACATGCATACATCAATCCAATTATTGTGACTAATCAGGTAATGGTAATAATCTGGTTTAGTTTGTTTACATGCATTTCAGGAATCTCTTTTCTATGTGGTTCAGATGATAGTTGGGTTTCTTTTCACAGGTAAATGACAAAAAAAACAAATCGGAATTTAGAATCAGAATCAGAAATTACTTTGTTAATCCTCAAGGAGAAATACGGTTGTTTCAGTTGCTCTCATACACAGTGTAGCAGTAGGAATATAATAATGTAAATTTCTGTTTTGCATCTTAACTTTTTAGTAAGATAGAATAAGTGGTTGTTTAATCTGCATTGAACCTGGACCATGCAGTTTCCTGACACTCTTACTGCTGCCATGTTTGATTTTTCTTATTCTGTCTCTTCTGCTTCCCACTGTGCAGTTTGCTCATGTGCATATGTGACTGAATGGAGAAAATCAGAATAGGCTGTGTACACGGACTGAATATAAAGATTATTGGGCAAAAAGCAAGGAGTGTTAGTCTGATAGTGGTCTTTGTATGACAAAGGCTTCAGATCATACTTTTCACAGGATTGCTTGAATGAACAGGTAGCTCCAGAAATCAGATAATAATCAGTTTGTAATTGTGCTTGTAAATGTGCTTATTAATCAGGGACCCAACAAAGACAGCAGCTCTAACTTTGCATATAAAGCAAAGAGTTTTGGGGTCAGCACTGAGAAGGAAAAATGATGGGAGGAAGATTTATGTTCATTCTGTTCTTGGAGAAAAAATGTCAACATGACAAAAAATAAAGTCAAAACACATTATAAAGGTTTAAAAATATGAGAAAAATGTCCCAACCCAACATCAAGAATAAAGATGAAGTGTTCAGAAGAATGTCTAAATATCAGGCATTAAGTTCAAATAGACCTAAAGTTTAAACAACTAAGTAAAAATGTTGAAAAAATGTTGAAGTTATCAGGAAGCAAGTTGAAATAGACATTGCCTTCAAAACTGAAATGATAAGAGAGTAAACAAGATTTAAATTCAAGTTTGACAGTTTTGCTTTTTTATAATGTGCATGTCAAGATTTTTTTTCTTTCTCCCATGTTTCCTTTTTCTGCCTTGTTAATATGATTGAGAAACTTGTGTATTTGGCTCCTTATTAAAACTTTTCTCACAGGAAAAAAACTAAAAACCTTCTTTCTAAAATGTAATGGTCATTACTAATTGTTATCTCAAGTGTTCTACTAGAACTGCAGACCTAGAGCTTTCCACAAGCATCAGCTGCCAGCCAAGCAGCAGACTGATCACTCAATTTCAACCAGCTACTTTGTGCTGTCATAGAAGTAACACTTACATGTTTAAAGAGTTTTTTAAAGCATGGCATTTATTTCCATTTCCATATTCCAGTATGCATATTCAAACTTACACTGACCTTTGAGAGTGTGATTTATACATCTTCACTCATTTTTGATAATAATGCACCAACTTATAAATCATGTTATGAATAATTCATTAGCCTATTGTATTCAGTTTTTATGCAAGAATTGAAAAAAATAAAATGACTTCACAGACATTTTTCAAACATGCTTCAAACTCAAGAAGATGTATAAAAATTGACAACCTATCAGCAATTTAAGAGGAAAAATATACTTCTGTTTCCAATTATTTTCCCATACATTGATCTTAATCTTGCAGTTTGTTAACATTTTGAGCAGAAACATTTCAAAGTCATGTGCACTTCTAGCAAATGATTGAGCTCCATCCATCAAATATGAGTACAATGCTTGATTAATCCACTTGACTTGTTTGGTTTGTGGGGGATCGCACTGCACCTCCTGGCTTGCTGCTGTTCCGCACTGGAGCCCTGCTAACCATAAACCACAAATGCATCATGTCATGAAATTTTCTCTCATTGTTCAGGGTTTCCTGTCAGACCTGCTGAAGAAGGCGAACAGAAACTATGATGACAAGAAGCTCAATGAGTACACAAAGACAATTGTGAGTACTATTGCTTTAAATCAATGCTTTCCTTAGTTCAAACACATAACTGCAGGACAAAAGAGGCCGAGAGTTTGATCTGAAGTGCTAAATGAATTTAATGATTTACATGTACTAATATGAGCACAGAAAACAGAGACTTTCAGGCAAATCTTTGCATATGCACAAAGATTTGTTTTTGTATTTATTTCTACTTTATCTATAAAGGACATGAGTGGACAAAGTGCATAGCTTCCAAGTATAGATATTGTTGGTCAAATATTACTCCAATACAATTTATAGTAGCTCAGTTAAATTATTACTTGCGTTAAAGGGATGGTCTCGGACTTTTGTGCTGTGGCTGTATGAGGTTCATAGCACAATCTCGAACATTATTCACAGGGACAGAGATCAGCTCTATGTCTGTATAGAAATAGTTTGCAGGCGTTAAGACAGGAAGCTGAGCCGTGTGTTAAGTTAGTGCCAAAATAAAGCGGCTTGGTAATGAAAACGTAAGTTGTTGTCCAGAAGTCAGTAATACCATGCTATCACCCTATGCTGTTTTTGTGGCTTTTTTCATCTAAAACTCTGTACATTACGTGGTGAAGGTGGCCCCATGTTCAGCATTATATAGCTTTAGTTCTGTGCTGACTATTGCTGTGCAGTTGCAGAGCTGATCTCTGTTGCTGTGTCGATGCTCAGGCTTGTGCTGTGTACGTCACACAACCCCCTTCAAAACTCCTGAATCGCTACACTGCATGTTCTGAAAAGACTATTGTATTCAAACTTCCTTTAAAAAAATTTTATTTACACGATGAATACATTTATGGGGTTCCTGGAGGTGGAGTGGGCTGAAACTGTGCCCTTACCATGTATTGAGGCTCTCATCTAGTGTGATTGGGCAGGGTTCAGTTTCGACCTGGGGCCCATCTGCAGCATGTCTTACTCTCTACTCCCCCTTTTAGGTGTATACACTCTCTCTCCACTATCAATGAACAGAAAAACTATCTTTTAAGAGAATACATTCATGTAGCTTTTTTCAATGTTTAAACTCACATACTACAGATTACACGATTTTGGGCTCCATTAAATTCAAGACAATGATCGGAACAACCATAAATGTTTAATGGTCAAGGAAAATGTCAGCTTAATTTTGCACAGTGAAAAATGATCAGTTTTTTAACAGACATTTCAGAGAGTGCAAAGCCTGTTGAGCTTTATAATCGTGCAGCATGAGCTTATTCCTGGTCCTATAAAGGCTTCTGTTACTTATGCTTTATCTCTGCAGCTGCTTTCGCACCCAACACAAACCCATTTTCACTGTCATTTGAATCATATTTTGTTATTAAAGGGGGAAAAGTAATCAGACTCAAGACTTTTTGTTTGTTTTTCCAACTCGGTAGACAGTTCTTTTAATACATACGCCTCAACAAAATCTGGGCCCCTCTTAAGGTTTCTCGAAAGTAAATTTGTGTTTCACAATCTTCTCCTATTAACCCTCTCCTAGAACGCCCTCCTCTGTTTATTTTTACTGTGGATAAACTGGAATGTGTCATATAGACACACATCTTTACCAGAAATGTTAGCTACCATGACCGTGCACTACAAATGAATTACACAGTTTGCCTAATACTTTATTAGCTTAAGACTTTGAATAACTCAAACCCATTGTATAGCATGTAGCTCCAACTTCTAAACTTGAATAATGTATTTTTCTATTTTAAGTTTTATGGGGTTAGGTGTGTTCAGAGAAATAGATGCAAGTTGTATGCTTGATTTCTAATTAATCCTTGATTACAAGCATAATACATTTGTTTTTTTTAAATGAAAGAATCAAATCAACTGAAGACTTCAGAGCAAATTTAAGAAGAACATTTACAGAAATGCAAAAGGATCAAAAGAACTGTATTTGTCTTTCAATTAAAGTGGAGTTAAGTATCAAATTTCCTACAAAAAGTAAGCAACAGATTAAGAAAAATGCAGTAAATATACTACCTCACTGTCAAACACTGACATAGGAGCACATTGCACCTAAGCTTAGTCGTGATGTCTGGGCACCTGCACCTATAGTGGCTAAAATAACACCCCCACAGGCTTCAGGCTTGCATTTGATGTGTAGAGTAATGCTAGAGTCTTGGTTTCACCTCCTGCTTATCTGTCCTTACAAGTGTAATGCAGCCAAATCACTGGAACAAATGAACATGTAATACATGTGCAGGACTCAGGACCCTCTGTTTTCTCTGATAAATCCTCTGCTAATCTTCTCCCCCTGCAGCTGAGGATGTTTGATCTTAATGGAGATGGCAAGCTGGGTCTCTCTGAGATGGCAAGGTGAGTGTGATTTCTCTGTTATCTGTGTTTACATGGTACATCCTGCTGTAAAAGGTGCTAACAGTGTGTTTACTCTTCTTTGTTTTCATACAGGCTCTTGCCAGTCCAGGAAAACTTCCTGTTGAAGTTTGAGGTAGGATTAAACTCAGATTTATGAAGTCCTGCCACTCTGACACCAAGATGACACACAACACAGAATGCTCAGAATAGTGCAACTCTACATTATTGGATCACTAAAAGAGGATTATTTTGCATCAAAGTGCTGAATGGACATATGGGACATCAAAACAAATGTGTTTTAACTTAGGCTTGAACCCTCAGGAATTAAATATTGCAACATTTTAAGACTGTAAAGCAGGTTTACCCCTGTTTTTGTGACAATAACTTAAAAGTCTACTGAACTGATTTGATATTGGAAGGTTCAATGTGATATCTAGAGGGTTTATGACTTTTACAAATCCATATGTATTCTCAGCAAGAAGACATTATTTATGGAGTCCACAGCCATGATATGTAACATTTTAAAGCTTCAGAGTTCAACATTTGTATCTCCGTGACAACATTAATCTGCACATACCTCCCACATGTATTTTTTCATGTGTGTTCCCATATGTACACGCTAGCTTTACTGAACAGATCCACAATTCCTATCGGACAGAGGATTAGTCTGTCTGATCAGGATTAACTCAACTCTAGTCCCAGTTATCATAATCTGCATGGATTAATATCAGTTCTGGATCTGGTGGGGCTTTTAGCGCTCTCTAGAAATACTCTGCATTTCTAACAATTTTTGATTCTTTCTCTCTTTTTCATGCAGGGTATCAGGCTCACAGTGAGAGAGTTTGACTCCCTCTTCACTTACTATGATAAGGTGAGAACAGCATGCTGGTCTGTGTGTTGCTTTAGTATTTGTGATATTTTGTGTGTGTTACACAAGTAACATGGCCAGGAACAATCATTTCATCTTTAAGCTTTGCAAGGTGTATCGCCCTGAAAACATACATTAGATTTGGTTAATTATTCTGCTCTACGAGGTTAACGTCCTTACAGTATTAATGTGAATGTCTAAAGATGCAATGATGGCAGAGCTTCTTTGAGATACTTTTGCATAAATGCATTGGGAAAAAGGCTTATGTCTCCTTTCCCTCTATATTGTTATTATCTGTCTTATCTTCTTGATCAATTTGAAGGCAGAAAAGTAATAGGCACATTTATCACATTTATACAACTATAGCCAGGAATACAGTGAGACCACAGAATTTTATATAAAGAATTCAAAATTCTTTACCAAAACCAAAATCCTTGGTGTGATCTTAAAGGAAAATGTATTTTTAAATGGTTTTACTCTGATCAATTAATCCACAATTATAATGTATGTGAGTTGTGGAGATTCCCCCTTTTTATATTTAGTCTTGCTACATTGGTTTCCTATTCCTAGTTTTGAGTGAGCGATTGCAAAGCTTACTGAAAAGATTAAAATTTATATTATAAAATTATTATTTTATAATAATTAATTATATTATTTAAATCAGCCAGTAATACTTTAGTTTATTGTAACTCATAATCCCCACAGCTACTTTCAAGCCAGAAATAGGTAGAGTTTGTCCTCTATTTTTTGACCAAAAAAACTGGGGCACATTTTTGTACAAATGAGCTTATTTAGCAAGCTAAAAGTAAAAGATTCTCAACATTGTATCTCAGAATTGTTAAAAACTTGGCATGGATATTCTTTTAAACCCATATGGACCTTTACAGTTCAAAATACTACATAAAATACATTTTTTTTTAAACTAATATATATTGCAGTCCAAACAATGATTCTCACTGTACTAATGTGTTTCAAACTTCATCAGCGGTAAACAAAAACAAATCAAAGCAGCTGCAATTCTGTCTGTTTTTAGAGAGAGTCGCTCTTGCTTCTTAAAGGCCCTCTTCCTCATGTGGGCTCATTCCACTCTGATTGGTTGACCTGTCAACTCTGTGGTAACTGGTCCATTAAGAGCTGCTTGGCACCATGTTGTCTTTGACTCTGCAGTCATTGTGTACGCTCTGCACTGGGCCTGAGCCAATGGGCTTTAAGGACGTTACTCTGGGAGGTCTATTCAGGGGGGTGAGGGTACAAACCCTTTTAAAGCAGCTATTTCGGGCTTTTAACAGACGGAGAGGGAGAGGTCCCAATGCCTTGAACTTTTTGTCTATCAAGCAGAGGAGGCATGTAAAACACACTGAAGGGCATATAAACCATGAAAAAGAACAATACGGGCTCTTTAAAAAGGTTGATCTTAAGTCAGCTTGAAACAGAGTTTTCACCCTGGTAGCTGCCGCAGATTGTCCCCTTTAGTGACCAAAAGGTGGGCATCACTTTGGTGTTGTCCAATATTTTCTACAGCCTGAGAGACAAACACGTGAATGATGATAGAAACAGATGTAACATAAGACTTCCTGTTTTCCCTTTCTTCTGTATACTTCTTAACTACATATAGAGGACATGAACCAAAGACTATATACAGTCTAACTTCCACACTGAGTGATGTATTTTCAACCTCTTTGACTGTCTTTTCCTCCAGGATGGTAATGGGTACATTGATGAGCAGGAGCTGGATGCTTTACTGAAGGACCTTTGTGACAAGAACAAAATGGTAATGAATAGTTAGTCTATTGATTGATCAGTTCAGGTTACCTTTCCACTTGCCAAATATAGAGCAAAGCTGCCTGAGAAGCCTCTGCTGTGCGTTGTATAAAGCACATTATAAACCACTGTGTGTTCTCCTCAGGATGTGGACTCAACAGGACTGGTGGGCTACAAGAAGAGCATCATGGCTCTGTCCGATGGAGGGAAGCTGTACCGCACTGAGCTGGAAATCGTCCTCTGCCGGGATTCTGCACTGTGACCTCCCTGCCTGGGACCCTGACACCTCCCGCTTTTGCTCCTTCTTCCACAGCCTCCTCCTTTCCTACCTCCTGATGTAACCTGGTGCATGTGTGACCCTTAATCTTGCTACACAACTTAGAGTGAAAACAAAAGAGCCCAAAGTGTACTGATGGCCCGCAGATTTAGCTTTCTACCCATCTGAGCTTCTTTACTCTCTTTTTAAATGTTACTTGCAGTCCCACAGTGAGATAGCCATAGCAATGCCTACAGGAATATACTTTGTGTTTTTATTTATTTAACTTGTATGCCTTTGTATTTTTACATTCATTTCTACATGTTCCTCTTCCACTTGATTTTAAGTTAAAAACTATGATCTGTAGCATCTGTTTTTTTATTTATTTACTTCGGTTTAATTTAAAATGATCCTGTTTGATTTTATGATGAGGCTTGTACTGTTCTATTAAAAATATATTAAAGATATAATGAGAGAATGAATAAATATAATATGACAACTCTTGTCCCAGTTCTTCACTTGCATTAAAAAGTCATTCCTCTTATCTAAACGCTGTTGTGTTACACCTGCACTCTTGGAGGGATCATTTAAACTGTGCCACCTCTTCCACTGTGAAACATTTGTTTAATCTGCTCTCTCAGTGCAGAGGAGAAGAAGATCACCCCCTCCCCATTCTGAGAGTTGTTTGGTTCCAGTGCAGACTGCAGATGCCCAGAGCAAGAGTGTTTTTCTCCAGAGTGCTCCACCTTCACTTTCTAATCTCCTGGTAACACACACAAAGTGTGATGTCGAAAAAGCTTGTGCTGCTCCATTTTTCATGGGGAGGACTCTCTGAAGCCTCTATGCCACTTGAGATGTAGTGAGCTGAGCGAGACAAGCTGAGAGATGTGGGACAACAAAAAAACAAAAGGGTGATTGTTTCGTTCTTTCCACATGTATAAAAATCTGCTACTACCACAGGAGAAAATATGACATGGCAACAAAACATTTGCAATTTTGAATTATTGAAATATGTCGCCGCTTCAGGGAAATGTGAGTATTTGGGCCTCCTCTCTTTCACTGTGCGAACATATTTTATATTACCATGTGTAGTTTATGAGTGATTACATGTTGTTATTGTAAATTATCTATAAATTATTCCACATTTAAAACTAATGGAGACCAAAAACATCCCTTTTTGAAGGATGCTGTCCTGGTTTACTCTTAAACTCTGCTTTCTACTTTCTACATGAAACAGAGTCAACACACCCCCATATTTCAGCATCATGGAACAGTCCACCTTCCATCAATTAATAATCAGCTTATTCATCTTTAATCAAACTGACTATCTTTAAAGCACAAGCCCTCACACACACCCTCACTGCAGCTACACACCCACAATAACAATCCAGTCTTTAACTTCTTCAGTGGATGTTCACACACACACACACACACACACACACACACACACACAGTGAAACACTGAGCTGTAGTTTAGGCAGTTAACTGCTGACAACAAGAAAAAAAAGAGTTATATCTGCTCTGATTCCTTCACACACATCAGTGAGAGAAATGAGTCGAGCAAGAGAAACAGACAGATGAGATTCCCTCTGTTATTTACCCTCTGTGCAGCTGCACACACACGGGCTGCTGGACTCACTTGATTTAATCATTTTACTTTAAAAAGCAGAAACTGCCTTGATTTACAGGCTGTGCTCCAGATTTAGACAATATAAGAAGAGCACCTAATGGCCTATTTAGTAATGTAACATATAACTGGAAAACTGAAATGCATCTTCGTAAAATGCCACTGTATACCTGCTTCTGCTTTTTACTGCTTCTATCATGACAAAAAGGTTATTTGTTGCACAGTATGATACTTTGTTAGTGTTTTTTTATATTATTTTAACTGACATCAAAGTCTCGGTTTTGATAGGCAAAAAGCAATATTCAAGTGGTGAAAATGATGCTAATATATTTGACGTAAACTCAGATGATGGGTGAGGTTTTTGGCACTGCAGTGTTTTCCAAGATATGAATAATATCTGCTCTTCCAAAATTTATATGCAAATGTAAGTGTTAAAGATAAATATAAGTGTGTTTGGTTCTGTCTAATTGTGTTTCTGTCTCTCTTGTGACAGACACAAGGGACAATGCTCTTTCCTTTGTTTCATAACAAAAGAAACTGAAAAATATCAGATGGCACTGTATACCTGAAAAAATAAAAACAACCCAGTTTTCAGGGTAAATTCTGATTTGCACAGGGTGTTTGTTCACAGAGTTTCTGTCACACTAACAATAAAGATAACTTTTTTTATATGGCACTACTAGTTTATTCAAAATGTCTTGACATCAAAGCAAAAGCATACAAATGATGGCAAAAAAAAAAAAAAAAAAAAAAAAATATATATATATATATATATATATATATTATAATAAATATTGTGTGGGTTTGTTATTCACATAACATGAGCTAAGCAGTACTGAGAAGTATTTAGTCTGATAAAGTAAACAGGAAAACATATGCATACTGCAACTTAAAATCACCACAGCCTAGATGATAAGAGAATTTAATTAAAACATAAATTGAAGAAAAAGGACAGTTGTCAGTGCCTGTTTTTAATCTTAACTGTCATTTTAGTCAAGTTTTTTTAGAGTCAATAACACAGATATCTGAACATAATATTCTGAACAGTTTAGTTGTTCTGTCATGTTTGCCTTTAATATCTAGAGTCTGACTGCTCGATAATAGTAAAATCAGAGTGACAATTATTTGACTCTTTTTAAAAAGAGGCTCAAAACCCACCTTTTTACTCAAGCTTTTAATTGATTTAATTGACTTATTTATTCCTTCAATATTTATTCTTATTCTACTTCATAGCTTATTTATTCCATAATTTATTTATTCTTTTAGTTATCCTTCTTATCATATCTAATTCTTAATTTTTACCTTATTTTAGTTATCCATTTTATGCTATTTTATCTCTCTTTTTTATGTCCCCCTTTTCTTATATTTTTATGACTGTTTTATTTTGATGGTTTTTAGCTCCAGTGTTTCCTCATGGGGGCTCTCCACGCTAGGAGCTGCTCCTGGTACACTTCTGGGGCCGTTGCCGGTGGATGGCTCCATCTGTGTGGCTGGAGGCCCCTGCACTGTGGTGTGGGGCCTCGTGTCTGCGCGGGGTGGGGAAGTCTCTGGCTACGCTCCTCGTGCGTTGATGGTCCCCAAAGGTGGCTTATCCCTTACCTCAGATCTCGGTGCCCAGCCATGTCTCTCTTTTATGATAGCTCGTGGGAATGTGTGTGTGTATGTGTGTGTGGGCAGGGGGGTGTGTGTGTGTGTGTATGCTGATGTCTGCGAGTGTGTGTCTCGATATGTCTCTATATTTTTTGGGGGTGGGATGGACGGGTTTGTTGTTTTTGTGTTGTTTTTAGCCTCTGTGAGGCACTTTGTGTTGCTTTTAAGTATGAAAAGTGCCTTATAAATAAAGCTTGATTGATTGATTGACTGATACTAGGATCAAATTTATTAAAATAATTACAAATTGTTTATATATCCAGACTATGTATGTATAAAACATAAACATGCTTAACACTTGAAATTCTGAAAAATGTCAAATAAATGAGAATAATCAATAGAAATCCCAGCAGCCTGCTATGGTAATGTCTGAAATTACAACTTGAATGGGTTTAAAATTACTTCAATCTAAAAAGATCAATAATTGCCAAAGTAGGCCCCAGTGACCATGTGGGTACTGTTGGTATGAGAGAAGGGGCTGCAGCAAGGTTGAACAATTACAGTCGGTGTTGTTTTGCTCCTCTAGCACTGAATTTCTGTGAGAGGACATATAACTATAGTGGAGTTTCCTCAGTAAAAGCTCCTAGAAATTTTTTATTCCTTTATTTTGTGACAAGTTGAGTCGTTTTCTCTTAGCGTTACTGAAAATATTTGAGAAATGTCTATGAAAAATGTGAATTTGTTTCCAACATTCGTCAAAAACTCGGTGCTTGGTGTATATTCCAATGTGTACACGAATGGTAAGGAGTGAAGGGGGCTTGAAATACTCCTCAGTCACTTCATTTTTCAACTGTTTGCTAATACAAGTGACCAAGGAGTATTTCAAGAGTCCGGGCACTGAGTCTGTAATGCATGTTGGAAACAAA
The DNA here is from genome assembly GCA_037902135.1 of Cetoscarus ocellatus. Classification (NCBI taxonomy): domain Eukaryota; kingdom Metazoa; phylum Chordata; class Actinopteri; order Labriformes; family Labridae; genus Cetoscarus; species Cetoscarus ocellatus. Next base: position 8,418,407 of record JBAMNC010000387.1, read on the forward strand.
TTCACATATTTCATAGACATTTCTCAAATATTTTCAGGAACTCTTAGAGAAAACAACTTCAATTTGTGATAAAAAAAAAACAAAAAACAAATAAATAATAGTAATAAAAATATAATGAACACATACATAGTAATAGTAAACAAAATAAAAGCATGGATCACTCCTGCCTTGTATTTATGTTTAGGTTGCTGGTGGTGGTATAATGGTGTGAGGGATATTTCCTTATTAGCACTCTTAGTGTTTAAGCACCACAGCCTACAGGAGTATTGTTGCTGAACATGTCCGCCCTTTTATGACAATGCATCTGTACCCTGATGGCCGCTTTCAGCAGCAGGATAACGTGTCCTGTCACAAAGCTGAAGTCATCTCAAACTGGTTTCTTGAAAATGACTGAACTTACTTTGCCCCAGTGGCCTGCACCAGATCCCAATCTGACAAAATACCTTTGGGATGTGGTTGAATGGGGAAATGGATGTGTAGTCGACAAATCTGCAGTGACTGTGTGATTGCCCTGATCTGTGAGGCATGTTTCCAGCACCTTGTTGAATCTATGCCACAAAGACATAAAGCAATACTAAAGAAAAAAGAGGGTCCAACCTGATAGTAGCAAGGTGTACCTAATAATGTAGCATGTGAGTGTATTTTCATCCCTCAGAGGGAGGACTGTCAGACAACGTTTAGGAGCACAGGATTAGATAATATGACTGTCTTTTTTTTATTTTGGACATGATAAAATGAATCTGTTTAAGAGCTGCTTCTCAATGCAAAGTGAGCTACTGTTTGTGGAGTGAATCTCAGTGAGGGATAATAAACAGCCCACAATGTGTCAGTTATGATTACTGTAAGTGATTTATGAAATGTAGTGTCTAATGGTTTAGTTCTACTTCACCTCTTTGTGTCATTACAGCTGTCTGCTGACACGTAATCCATTTACCCTTAACCCCACCAGCCATGCAGAGTAGTAGGTAGATAATAAAGCTTGTGAATGCTTTAATCTGTGTTTTAATATCTCAATGTTATCATAAAGACAGATAAGATGTTGAAATTTATATTGAATGATAGAAAACGGTAGTTAGCGCTCACATACAGTATAGATACTGTAATATGGGTATTAAAGCAGCCTAAGTTAAGCTGTGAAATGTCACTCAGCATTACAGTCAGAAACACTTCTCTCTTATCAGTTTTCCATTATTCTTTTTCTGCTGCTCTTTTATTTTTAATGCTTCTCTCGTCTCAGCTCTATTTGCTCCCCCACCCTCCCATTGCTCTTCATCAGTTATACTGTCATCACTTTTTTTACACAAATTTCAAGAAGGAAAAACCACAGAATAATAAAACACTGCACTTACCATGCTGCTGAATAAACCGTGAAAACCACAAACACACTCTCATTTATAACCAAATCTCTATTTAACAAATGATTGATTTTGAACATTGGGTGTGCACATGACTTTTCTCTAAAATGACTGACATGTTTGTTGAAAGTATCCATATCTCATGCATACAGTGGCAGTCCAACATGCAAACCAAATGCATGTCCTGCTCTGTCGCTATATATTGGTGCCAATGAGGTGTCTGTACTGCTGCAGGAGAATTGTTTTATGGACTTCCAGGCTCTGCTGTGTGATGCTGTGCCAGGTTGATCCTGCATAGACTGAGATTGAGTTTGCTCTTTGTGTAAACTTGTTAGACTGAAAATGAAAGGATTTCTGGCATCTATCCTGACTTGATGTGGCAAAGGAATAGTTTACACATACAACAAAAGACAGATTAACTAAAAAGCATATTTCACTACAAGAAGAGATAACAGGGTTTTCTTCTCTCCCAGTGAGTGAGATGCTTTGATGAGAGCAAGGTGCTCTATTATCTCAGTCTTTTGTAATCTTCTGTCACAACAGAGTGCCACTGAGCTTGGACAGATAAAATTTGAGCGCTGGCTCCATCTTGTGGCTGAAGGTGACCAAATATTGTTTGAACAGGAGACAAACAACTGTCAGCTTGCAGGAGGACAGAAAATACTGCATTTTATGGCTTAAACTGCTTGTTATGAGCGCAGATTTTAGAAAATTTAGATGTGACCTACAAGAAGGTTGCAAATACATACCCGTTTAATTCAAACAAAGACAAATAAATACAGTGACAACCAGCAATTGAAGTGCTGGGCTAACCCCCCCCCCCCCAAAAAAAAACTACTGCGTGCTGTGTTTAAGAAATTAAATGTAAAACTAAACACCTAAGTTGACTTTACCTCAGGCTGAATTCCTGCTGGGACTTGAAATACTGATGGGGGTCTGGGAGAAACTTTGTGTCACCAACAAAATTAAAGGAGTTTATTTCAAAATCACACATTGACCCAGTACATTGGGTAATTGCTATATTAAAAGATGTGGAAAGGAAATGTGTTTTTAACTTCTTTCTGTAATTATGAACTTGAAAATAGTTGTCATTTATTTCTGAGTTCTTTCATACTCACACATTTTAGGTTATAGTGATTATCCAGTGCATCAAATAGCTTAAAGATACAACTGAAAAAATATATATGTAATGATTTACTACCAAAAAAGACTGTCAAAAAATATCAATCTTGAACTTAATAATCTCATACTGGAAATATTTAATCCATGAGTGTAAATGGACACAACATAAAAAAAAAAAAAATAGAAGAACACTAAATTAAATGATAACAAGAATGTAAAGATAAATCAAAACGGAGAAAACCTTGAACAATTCTGAAAGGTTTAAGGGACAGTTCAGTATTTTCAAAGTAAGAGCTGAATGAGGTCCATTCTGTAGTAAAAACATGAGGCACAGTGGTTTCAATCAGCTCTGTCCCTGTAAGAAAACAGCTGGCAATAAAGCTAGGCTATACGTTGCTACAGATGGGGCCAAGAGCTCTGTATAATTCAATACATTTTATTTGAAAACCAACTTTTAAAATAGGGGGAAAACAGAGTTGGATGATTGTACACTAAGTCCCTCTGTTTTCGTACTACTTTGGCACACTGCATAGCCCTCATGTCCCTCTGTTAGATGTAGAGAATAACCAAAGCGTGCTTGCATAAAAGTAAAGCATTGTAAGTCTGTCCAGTACACTGAGTGATGACCGTGACTCTGTTCTTTTAGTTTCCTCTACTCTGAAGCTTAATCAGTTAGGCGGAGCTCCATATCACTTCTGTTTTCACAAGCGCAAAGCTGAAAAAAAATCATTGGACCTAATGTGTTTTCTATTGAAATAAATGTCACACAACCCCATAAAAAAAAACAGCAATCCCTTTTAAATTTAATTATTTTGTATTGATTAGTATTTGCCCTGAGTACTAAGTATATATGTGTGCACTTGCATATAGATTTTGTACGCTGTATGTTTTGCATCTGTATGTATGGTGGGGTTTGGGTTGTATTTATTTGATCTTTGTTAATAATAATAATAATAATAATAATAATAAGACTATTTGACAGGCCTGTAAACAGAACTGAAGCGCATAAACATGAAACATGATGCAGCTGTTGAGTGACACTGTCCTCATGTGGACATATTAAGGAACTGCAAATTACAGTATTACAAAATACCTTCAATCAAGAGTGTAGACTGACTACTGTTTATTTTTACCCTCACTTTTTAACAGTTTGTGTTTTCCATCCTATGTGATTTTTTTTCAGATGAAAACAGTTTTTGCATACACTATATTTTCTGTATCACTCTACTGGATCATCTCTTAGTGTGATTATACTGTAGTTGTTTCTCTTTGCCTAACAGTAAATTACTTTGTTAAATCATTGGACAGGTGGTAAGTTTGAGCTTTTTCCAGTGAAAGTTCAAATGAGTAGATTATCCCTTGTATTTTACTTTATCTGTTCTGTAGACTTTTGCCTTCTTGTTGATTTACAGATAGAGTGAATAATTACTGTAAACGTAGAGTTGTAGTTGTACATTGATTGTCCCACCCTGAAGGCATAAATATGTAGATTAATCTAATCTTTTAATGATTATTTAAATCCATGGGTATAATACTATCACTACTATTAATAATAATAACAATAATGATATAGAAAATTAAAAATAGATTTAAACTGAACGTCAATCAACATTTTGACTTCTTAATCAAGAAATTATAATGTGCTATACTATGTCTTTGTTCTTTTTTGAAACAGTTAATTGAAAATTCATGGATAACAATAATGACTATGCAATACCCAGTGCTGTTACTTTGGAACAGCTGTGGCATAAACCTTGCACTGGGTGGTGGTCCAATAATTTTGTTAAGCACTGTATATCACCTTGAGATACACAGACCTTCAAAGTAATCTAGCAAACAAGCAGAAGCAACATGGAACAAAACCAGGAGAAATAACATTTACCACAAACTAACAAAACAATAGAAGATCCAATAAAGTGCTCCACTGACAATATTAACCCAACCATCACATCGGTTATCACTAGAACAATGACTGGTGGTGTAATCTACATGAACTTAATGTTTGTTAACTTGCATATACTGCTACAAAATTCTGTAAATCTGAAAAATCTTTTAAAACTTTTAAACGATCGCTGTCTTTTGTAGTTGACAAAGGCAGTCAATGTCTATGTCAGCTTTATTTATATAGCACATTTAAAACAGCCAGTGACCTACCAAAGTGCTTTACAGTAGAATAAGCAGAAACAATAAAAAAACCCAGAAAAGCAATAAAAACTATAAAAACAAAGAATGCAGATAAACATATCAAATAAAAGACCCAATAAAAGCAACTATACTCCACCAAAGGTCGAAGTGGATAGAGTGATTTATTTTTGACCACATTTCACCTAGTTTACAAAACTGAGAATTGTAAAAAATTATTTTGTTTCTGTATTTTTTTTTAAAAAAATCAGTTTGGTTTAAAGAATATTTATGAGCTCTACTGCAGTTTTTCAAACTTCAAAATGCATTAGAGTGAAAGCGCAATAAAAGCATTGCATACGAAAACACAAAATAGGATCATTAACGTGATCTGTGTGAGCGCTTTACTCTTCCCACAGCACTCTGGTGTCAGGATCATCTCTGTGGTTGTGCTCGCAGGTCTTCTCTGCTGGAGTCAGAGCTGCCCGGTAATCAGCATAGACATAATATACGTATGTCTGTGGTGATCACCGTGCTGGCTGCAGCTCTGACGTCAGCGCGTACAGAGGAGCGTCGCCTCGTTGCCGCGCCTGTCCTTCACATCCGTCCACATCCTGCTAGGCTCTGCTCCCAAGCGCAGCATAACGATGGCTCTGCTCAAGTCAAACAAGGTGATCCTCTGCTTGGGGAACATTTCCCCAGCTCTGGGAGTCCTGTCCGCCCGCAACAGGTAAACTAAAAATGAATTGTTCGCCCCAAGAACATGCCTACTGTAAACTCCTTAACTTTAGTCCTGGTGAGCTAGCAGCGTGGCGTCACTTTAGTTTCACATCGTGACTGAAAAGGTAGTTAACCTGATGTCAGATGGGTTGAATTCAGTAGAAAGACCAGGATTTACGAACATGTTGACATGTTCCTGCTCTGTAACAGCCTTACTCATTGTAGCAAGCTAGCCTGATAGACAGGGGTCAAATGGTTTCAATAGGCCTGCCGTGCTGCGTGAGGTTAACCAGCTACTGAGGGAAGAGCGCAGCTGCTAATGCTTACTTTCATTTGGAGGTTCCTGAAACAGATTTTATGACTTAATATTCTCCCGGGTCACCACCTGCTGTGTGAAATATCCTCTGATTGACCTCAAAGGTAACTTGGTGTCGCTAACATGTTACTGAAAGTCTTCGCTAATGAAAGTCACGCTGGTGCGTCTGCAGCAGAGGCTCTGTGTCTGTGTCCGACTTTTGAACAGCTAATAGACAGATTCTGAAGCGACACAGTGGACTTATTTACATAATCGAGGCGACCAATTTCCTCGTTACTGTCTCCAAGCCATCGGTAGGATTTGCGATCGCCTCAGCTGTCATTTCCCCCCACTAAGTTTGAGCTCAGCGACTTGTCGTAGTTTGTCGAGTCGTGCGCGCTGATTGGCGGGCGTGTTCCGCCTTTGGTCGCTGATTGGCTGAAGTGTAGCCGGTAGCTCGGATGTCCTTTCAGGTCCTGCTTGGAGGGCAAAGTCGTTCATATTCTCAGCGAGCACTTTTTTAAGAGAAGTATTTAATATGATGTAGCTTTTGAAAATACCGACAGTTTATGAAACGTCTATGATTTTGTGCGTTGTCTTGGTTCACTCCCCTCCTTCATCCACATAGCTGTAGCGGTGGGATTGGTTTAGGTACCAGCGCTGTGTGGGTGTGTTGCAGTGACTGCTGCCTCCCCTTTAAGATACTAGCACCTCGGTCTGGTTTCAGAGAATAAATAAATCATCTTTGGGCTTCTACCCAGGATTGTAAGACTCCTGGATCAAGAGCTGTAGGATGTAAAGGACAGCCCGTATACTTCTGCTTAGTAACTGGTTAATTTAGGGACTGTTTTAGGTTCAGTCTTAGCCATCAGACGAAAATGCTTATTACTATAATTATTATTATTATTATTATTTTTTATTAATATTAGTCAAAATTAAGTTATTTTCCCCCAGTCTTTTGTTTAATTTCGAACCTCAAACATTGGAGTCCATTTTTGTCAAGAATGTGTCCTAAAAATCCAGTCGTTGCCTTCAATCAAAACCTCTCCCTCTTGAAAGTCAACTTGTTAAATCAATATAATTGTATCCCATGTATGTCATTACAACATCAATACTTTAACAATCTCCAAATTATCTTAAATACTGGAATACATTAAACAAAATTTGCAGCATGGGTTCTTGAAATCCTATGATTAGAAGTTTGAGAGTGCTTGTAATCATACTTGTATGCCTCTAGTGATAGAAATCTGAATTAACGGTTTGTAAACTAGATCTAATAAGTTTAGGTTATTTGGTATTTCATGTGGAATTATTTTAATGAAACTTATAAAACAAATTTGACAATAATTTCCTGTGGGTTTAACTTACTTAGAGAACAGTGGAGCTCTGGGTTGTTTAAGTAAATCATGCAAGCAAGCGAATGGTTGATGACAGACTCAAAGTATTGAATTCTGCTAGATCAATGATGTAATTGCTTTGTCACTTTTTTTTTTTTTTTTAATCAATTTTCCTTTTTCATTTTATGGATCTATGTATCTATCAACTTAATCAAGTACATATTTTCCAGGCCGTAATAATTTATCTTTTCTCATTGTGCAGTATTTTATCAATAGGTTAATAGGTTAGTTTTATTTGTAGCATTACCTTTTAATGATACTCCTTTATAAACAAGTCTTGTGTGACATTATCATCAATACTTAGCATCTATTACAGAGCTTGCACTCCTAATTTGTTTTTTGTTTGCGAGAAACAAAAACTTTTCTCTTTAAAACAGTGGAAACATTACTTTGAATACAAAACAGCCCACCACTGACATTTTGGTCTCAGCTTGTTTTGCTTTACAAATACATTTTTTTTTAGAGTTTGTCATGACAAAGTTGTTTTTTTTTCTCTGTTTTGCAAGTTGTCTATTTCTTATCATGATTAAGAGGTACACACTTTTGTTCATAATTTTCATTGACAAAATCAACAGTGTCTGTAACATGGCAGACAAAGCCTCTAGTATTGATCACTGATAACCTAGCAGTCTCTTTGATGTTTATATAAATGCTGAAGTTTAGTTGTTCAAAGGTTCTGTGTATATGCACGGCAGGTATGATAAGGTTCCTTGAAACCAAATACTCTCATTGTTCTTTGCAGTTTTTGCTACATTTACTAAACCATATGGTTGAAAGTAAAATTCAGAGTAAAATAGTTGCAGTCTGTGCTGTTTTCACTCTGTTTAGATTTTTGGTCTAATATTAAGTGTATTTATACAGTGGTCTATTAAATTTACAAGAGGGTTACCACCTATTATAGTTCATAGTATCTAGAAATTTTATCTTATCTTAAACTGCAGACGTTTACAGCATATACTGCGTACTTTCTGCCTTTACAATACAGAATAAAGCAGCACCATAAACTAGCCTAAGTCTATGCACTACATCTGATACAGTCTCCTTCACGTCTGCTTTGTTGCCCAGTAAAGTAAATTGTGTCATTCTCAGTGTTTCAAGATAAAACACCCCATCAAATTCATGTAAACAGGCATCAAGTGGACTTGGTCAGCACTTGCCATCTTTGAAGCTTCTCACAACACTTGAGATATTCCATGTAGAACATTTATCTGTGAGTTGTAGTCACTTTTAATTAAACCACAGGTTTATAATTTTAATTATAGGGGCTAGATATTTGACTCTTAACCTTTGCAAAGTGTTCTGTCCTAAATTTAGCTGTGAAGGTTGGAGGGTTTACAAAATAGAAGAAACCTGAGACAATATGTGAGCAGCAGAGAGGTGAAGGTTGCAGCCTGTTACAACGTATATTAATCAACTCATTTGGGACAGAGCGTATTCTGTGTAGTCATCTCAAATACAAAAGGTTACTGCCACAATGAAATATCATATTCTTAAAAACCCATTGTGGAATAGAGGCAAAAAGTTCAGCTACAAACCAGTGACAATAGTACACCACAGATGTACCAATACAAATGTCAACATGCTGCAGCTCAGTAACATACTGTTGACTGACTGCAAGGTGAAATCTAATCAGGTTATCAAAATGATGATGCTGGTGTAATTTTCAGTATCAGGAGTTTTTATGGGCAGTAAATTTCTTAACAGTGGTATCAAAGAGTGCTGATGCTTAAAAAACTACATCTACTCTGTAAGGTTGGTGCTCAAAACAGGAATGAATCCATCATAAATGACAGTAAACTCACACATTGTCCTGACTCAGATATGTTGGCAAAGTTTTCATAGTTCTGTAACTATGCAGGAGTTTTTCATTCTTGATTATTGAAAGAAAACATGAAAGTTTCCAAGAGGTCCAAAACTTTTTGTTGGTGTTGCTGGGATATTTAGAGAGGTGTCAGCATCATTTAATGGTTATAAGGATAGTATTAAAAAATCAAATATTTTACCACCTCATTATGTAATATATCATGTTCATATTCGCCAGTGTTGAATGAGATAATATGCCCGTTTTGTTGGCTTCCTTAATCAGAATTACTAACATCCTGAACCAAGGATGACTCAGGATTTTTTTTTTAGAGCATCACAAATGTAGTATTACTACCTGACACATTTATACTGATGTTTCTGAACTTAACGTTTTAGCTGTGTTTGTATGATATCTCATTCCTTACAAGCACAGAAAACAAGATTTTCATGGGGTAGAAGATGTACACTGTTGAACAAACTCTGGTCTGATGCTTTAGGTTAACACAACAGATACTATGTTGGGATTGTGGGAAAATTACACAGAAGTAATTAAGATAACAGCGGCATCTGCAACAGCCATCGGTTAAACTGTCATTTCAAACCCTGTATTGGCATTTATCCACAACTGAAACGAGATTATCCCTGTGTGTGTTGGGAAGGTAAAAATATTCAGTATTTTAAAAGCTAGGCTAGATGGCTTGAAAAAGATTTCAGCACATGTTCCCTACATGGTGAGTTGTAGATTGTGTCAGCTGAGGTCAGAGTGCACAACCTTTTTACACCTGATATGCTGCTTAGATTTGGTGTTTTTAGCATCCGCTCCCTCCCAAGTCTTTTTTAAACTGGTATAGTTTTGCAGCTATTACATAGTTTTCCAAAAGAGAGTGTATCTAAGTGTTTTCACAGACACTATTTCCTAAGTTATGGCAGGTCATTGGTTTGATTGTTAGAATATTTTAAGTTTAATGTAACACAGATCAGCAAGAAAGTAAAGACATTTCGCAGAAAGTTCAGCAACTTTGGTAAAAGATAAAACCTACTGTGATCTGTTAAGTTCTTACATGATCAAAGAAAACAAGTGAAAAATGATAAGCAAAATACAAAATCCATACCTTTGAAAAGAATGCAGAGCAAGTAAATCTTACAAAAGGTAGAAAACAGAAAATTTAGGAAACCAATTTCTGTCACTGCTGTTGTTAAATGATTGAAATAGAGCCTTTGTTAAAAAAAAAAAGTGTGTTACATAAGCAGTATGCTTTTGACTCAGATTAAGTGTTACTGTTGTTTTAGACTCTGGACCCTCTGAATGGATTATAATGTTTGCCTCATGAAACTCTCTGTGGTACCCCTGAGCACGTGTTTCATGTGTGTATTGACGTCAGCGTTTCTTCAGGTCACATGAGGAGTTAATCAGTCAAGCTCACGCATTAAGTCTACAGAGTGTTAGTCTGGAGCATGGCTAATTCTGACATCACATTAGTGTAACCACCTGTATTGCCTAATACCATGAAATGCTAAGAAGCAGCACAGTCATGACCTTGTTGGGGGAAAAGCACTATTTTAGTGAAGTACTGACAGATACACTTTCACCAGAGTATTTTTTTATTTTAAAACTAAATGTCAGCCCCGCCATCCACATCAACATTGTTCCAATTTAATGTCCCTGCAGCTCATGGTGGGGTGGAGTGCAGATGGGTCCCCCCGATCCCATCCTGGGTGTGACCGAGGCCTTCAAGAGGGACACCAACCCAAAGAAGATGAACCTGGGAGTGGGAGCCTACAGGGATGACCAGGGCAAGCCCTTTGTGCTTAGCTGTGTCCGCAAGGTAAAACAGAGATCAAACTGCATTTTTTTTCCCATCTTACATATATGCACTCAGTAATTATCATAACTATTTTTACATTCATTAGGTTACCCTTTACCCAAGTAAGGAAAGCAATGAAATTATTGTCTTATTTTTTTAATTAGCTGGGGTTAATGATTAGGAGCAGTTCTGCCTTGTCACCATGAGTTTGTGTGTGTTATCTCTTCGACTCGGGTGCAACCAGATCTTCACAACATATATATATATATATATATATATATATATATATATATATATATATATATATATATATATATATATATATATATATGTGTGTATATATATATATATATATATATATATATATATATATATATATATATATATATATATATATATATATATATATATATATATATATATATATATATATATATATATATATATATATATATATATATATATATGTGTGTGTGTATATATATATATATATATATATATATACATATATATATATATATATATACATATATATATATATATTTATATATATATTTATATATGTGTGTATATGTATACATGTGTGTATATGTATATATATATATATATATGTGTGTATATGTATGTATATGTGTATATATATGTATATGTATACGTGCATATATGTATGTATATATATATATGTATTTATTATTTATTTATTTATTTATTTATTTATTTATTTATTGGGTTCACGTTTTCTGTTGAGTCTTAAATGGTATCTATGTTCAGTACTACAAAAACCAATAACCACACACTTATTTGTTATACTTTGTAAACCCTATCGGTTGAAGACATGCATGATAAATTTTAGGAAATGTATAAAAAGGCTCAAAGCACATTCTTTTTTTGGCATTCTGGGTTGCATTAAACTATTTACTGTTTTTCCACCACAGTTGTGATGTGTACATGCACAATACTCACACTGTAGCATGTGTGATGTTGGTCAAGTGACCTTAAGCATGTCATACTGCTGTTTCTGTGTCACTTACTGAAAACCAAAAATGTCTATTTTTTCTGATTTATTATCAATAAAAGTTAGTCTGATATCAGCATCAGTAGTCAGAGGACACTCCAGGTAAAGCCACATCAAGGCTGCAGTCAAAGCAGCTTAAGTCACAGGTGTAACAACATTTTGCTCAAGAAACAGTAGATGCTCAATCACACGAGGCAGAGTTTCAGTGAGTGCTTTCCTGCAGGGGTCCCGTTGCTAGTCAATGATCTCCTGAATAAAAGGTTTGGATGGACCCAACATGTTGCTGTGATTATCTAATTTAGGGATGTGGGTGCTTTCCCAGTCACAGAAGTTCAATTTAATTTTAAGTTACCATTGTGTTCGGAAAACATAGCCTTAAAGATTGCTAGAAACGGTTGATAAAGTTAGATAAAATACTTGCAAGTAACTAGTTATTAAGTTTAGCTTCTAAAATGGAAAGGTGGCTCCACCTCTTCTTCCTCCGCTTCTCTCCCCTCTACTCAATGCTGCACTGTGATATAGGAAAAAGGGCAAGGCCGAAGCAAGAAGGGGCAAAGGGAGCCCAAGCCTAAACCAAGGAGAGTTTTGGTGCATATTTCCAATCTAATGGTTCTGCTACTGTCATTTTTTTTTTAAACCACAATACAGCTTGATGAAAATCAGTTCGATTTTAATTTTAAAATATTAAAAATAAATAAATAAAAAAAGATTTTGCTCTCTGGGGAAGGGATATAGATTTGACACATCAATTAACTTAATATGTATCAAAAATGTTTTTGTTTTTTTTTCAATTAAGATTTATTATTAAACAAATAAAAAATAAATTCAGGTTATGTGGTTTCCAACATTTCTTAAATTAAATGTGAATGTGACACAAAATGAAAAGGATGTCTGTCTGGATGTGTTTCTTTTATATCTTTTGATAATTGGAAGAAAAATGTAAAAGACATTTTTGTACTAAGCAGAAAGTTCAATTTCAGGATGTCAGTTTGTGTTCATGTCCTTTTGATTGTCACAATCGTAGGCTGAGGCCATCATTGCAGCCAAGCAGCTGGATAAGGAGTACCTCGCCATCGGAGGTCTGGGGGATTTCACAAAGGCTTGTGCCCAGCTTGCTCTCGGCTCTGATAATGAAGTCCTGAAGAGTGGCAGGGTAAGCTGAGCGGTATTGAAAACTCTAAACTATTTGACAACTTTAGGACAAATAAATGCTGACTGTCTCTTCTCCTGATAGAACATCACCGTCCAGACCATCTCAGGCACTGGATCTCTGCGCATTGGCGCCAACTTCTTGGTGAGGACTTCTTTTTTTATCACTAAGCACAAACAAAAATTCAAGTCAGGCTGATCAGTTTTTACAAGGCTTTTTATTTGGTCACAGGCTCGATTCCATGGAGGTCCGAAGGATGTTTACCTGCCCAAACCCTCCTGGGGAAACCACACACCCATCTTCAGAGATGCCGGCATGCAGCTGAAAGCATACAGATACTATGATGCCTCCACCTGTGGCTTTGACTTCAAAGGAGCTCTTGACGATATTTCCGTAAGTTGGTGATAACGGATAAACCTAGAGGAAACAAGACAAGGCACATTTATTTAGACAGCACATATTAGGATCAAGAAAAAGAAGAGGGAGAAAATGAATATTGTTTACCGTAAAGACTGTCTGACAGCATTCCTCTTGTGGATGATATTTGGACAAATGTTTGTAGTGAAGGATCTTTGAATATCATTTTTTTTCCTTTTTAAGCCATGTTACTTTTAAGATTGATTAAAATGCAAGTTGTCGACTTCTCGGGGGTGTTCAGCTGGTTTAGTGTTATTTAGTCTTTACCACTGTGTTTGGGGTGTTGCAGACATATTTAGAACAGATTTGGCTCATATGTGGTGGCTAGGAAGTCTCCATTTGATTATATTTGTTTTTATATGTAGAAGAGTGTTTATTGTGTTAAAGGTAGGTCAATAGAGTCAATAATGTGACTTTTTTACACACCTGTAAGATAACTCTCCAGTTAAAAAACCTTTAACTGGCTATTTGACTTTTTGCTAAACAAGTATAAAGACTTACAAAAACCTGTCAATGTCACAGAAAATCCCAGAGCAGAGTGTGATCATGCTGCACGCCTGTGCTCATAACCCCACCGGTGTGGACCCTAGGCCCGAGCAGTGGAAGGAGATTTCGGACCTTGTGAAGGTGAGTGTGTGTCATCTCTGTTTAGACCGGTAGACTGTACTGCCATGTCATGAGAAAAGTGCAGGACATGTATTTATCTTGTAGTCGGGGGGGGGGGGGAGATTGACAGTTCAAAGGTCACAGCGTCATCTACTCTATCTAGCTGTTATCACCGGACACACTGTGAACAGGTTGTTTCTGTCTGCATATTTCTCCATCTGCTTTCTCTTTTTTTTAACCTTTTAGAAAAGGAATCTGCTCCCATTCTTTGACATGGCCTATCAGGGCTTCGCCAGTGGAGACATTGATCGCGATGCCTGGGCTGTGCGCTACTTCATTGAGCAGGGTCACAATATCCTACTGTCCCAGTCCTTTGCCAAGAATATGGGGCTCTATGGTCAGTCTGAGCTTTTCACTTAGAATTTCAGATGATATGCAAAAAGCAACTTTCAAATGTGTGTAATAATAGAGATTTAGGGTCTTTGTTTGCAGCCACTGTTTTCTCCTTTGTCAGCACCCATAGCCTCAATTTCTGAGTGCTTCTCACCAGCACATGGTGTTGTTAGGGGTTGACTTACCTCTATGGTATCTGTAAGATCATTTTGAATAGCTCCTATTATCTAGTGTTTGCCTGTATTCATAGAAATGTCATCCAGAAAAAAATAAAACAAGGTAAAAATATCAGCAGCAGCTGTAGATTTGGAAATTGATTCCATGAAAAGACAAGTCATACCACTTTCTCTTCTGCCATTGTTGATGTAGAATATGCTACATGTCATTAACAGCATCACACCATTGACTAGCTGCCTTGATGACCTTAATGTAGTGTTATAACTGTAATCACCAATGATGGTAGAGTTGAGGTTGAGAGTGTTTTGAATGTCAAAATAGTAAAAGACCTTTACTGCACCTGAAGAAAATATGTTCCTCTAAATAGAAAAATGATGGTTAATACCAATACGATAAAGTACATTTAGCAGCTTACAAGTAACATTTTGGTCTTGAATTAATAACTGTCTTCTTGATAATGTTTTTTTTTATGTTTACAAGAACTTGCAAATAATAAGATTGTAGAGTGATTTTAATGAGACTGCCAAACAGTGTTTCTGTACTCCAGATATTTTTTTTTTTTGTGGCATGAAACACATAAAATATTCTTACGTGGGAACAAGGGCAGCTTGTCCTACAGCCAGCCGCAGTTTATACTGTCAGCCTTTTTAGACGGTCCGTCACTCGGCTGTGGATGTGACTTCAAACAGGTCTTTCTCATTGCATAACTTTGTCCATCCTACTTCCTTCACTTGTGTCGTTTCCTTGTGTCTTAGCTCCTCTTAGTGAGGAATTGAAAGAGAGGAGCGATGAAGAGACACAAGGATGGAGGAGGCACAAAATATCAAATGAGAAATCCTTCACTTCATTAGACTGAGCTGCATCAAGTGTTAAAGATAAGCTGCTCACCTGATTGGCTGTCAGACAAACCACTACACAAACAGCCTCTGATATCCAAAAATGAACAAACATCATGCCACGATCATGTGGTCTCAGATAAAACAGCAGTAAGCTTGGAATAAATCATCCTGTACAAAGTTTTAAGTGTATTGGATCAACACTGTCAGAAAAACTACTAAAACTGTAATGATCAGAGTGAAGGTGTGGCACTTTGTCTAATGCCACTTCTTCATGTGTCCTCGCTCTGAGGTCCTCCAGAATCCTCCTCTCTCCTCCCTCCTGGGAAGATCCATTGTCATGATGAAAGAAAAATGACTTCAGGGTCAGTGGAGGACAGAGGAAGTGAGGATGGACAAAGTTATGTTACTAGAAAGACCTCATGTCAGAATGATTGTGGGGGACAGGTTTGAGAATGAAACACGGTGACTCTTACTGTGACTTGCGTTCATCACCTCCTAGTGGGATAAAAAGAAGATGCATCACAATCTGCTTGAAAAAAATCAAGCCTTGAAATAATTGCATGTAATGTTACCTACATATAAGACAAGTGAGTTCATCTCCTTTTTACTGGTCAATAAGGCATTTTCTTTTGTTTTACCATTGAGTATCCTCCTCACCTAACTGTTATTGCGTAATTACAGAATATTTCAGTTTTTATTAAGGATTTTTTGATTTAAAACTGTATTTGATTGAGCAACATCTATAACTGACATCAGAAGGACTTCAGGGAACAAAAAGTTTGGATAAATTATGCTTCAAATTTTGCAAACAGGCCCATGATCATCATTTAAAACTACATAAATCCTGTGTAATTCTAAAGCTTATCATCTAAAACACGTCTTTCTAGTCACAAATTTACAAAACTGTTATCTTTAAAAATGTAAAGACTTTGTGAGTCTGTCGATCATTTATTAGCTTTGAGTCTCTTGTCAAATACAAGTCATTCCCCAACAACAGCAGAGTTACCCGGGATCATGCTTCAGAGATTAGTTGGCTACAAAAACTGTAAAGAACTGCTTTTCACATTTTATATGCATGTTGTTTTTGACAGGTGAGCGTGTTGGAGGCTTCAGTGTAGTGTGCAGCGACGCAGAAGAGGCAAAGAGGGTCGAGTCCCAGCTCAAGATCCTCATCAGACCCATTTACTCAAACCCGCCCATGAATGGTGCCAGAATTGCATCAACCATTCTCAGCACACCAGATCTTTACTCACTGTGGTATGTGCTTATTTTGGATAGTTTTTGTTTTTATATAATTAAACTCTTAAGGCTCCTTCTGCTGGAATATTTCTAACCTATTGTCCTGCTGTCTTTGCTCTCAGGCTAGAGGAGGTTCACGGTATGGCTAACCGCATCATTAAGATGAGAGAACAGCTGGTGGCCGGACTGAAGAAGGAGGGATCCTCCCACAACTGGCAGCACGTCACCGACCAGATCGGAATGTTCTGCTTCACAGGCCTCAAACCTGAACAGGTATGCCCATCATTTTCATGCACTGTGCATCTTAGAAAAGATTAATACAGGTATTCAAAATTTTGAAATTGACTTCAGGTCAACAATTTGAAAACTGAAATTGTTGACTTGAAGTCAGCAGTTGACTTCAAGTAAACAATTTCAGTTGTTGACTTGAAGTCAACAACTGAAATACTAATAAAACTCAGTATGTTATTACAGGTTCTGTTTGTTAAAACTTTGAGACAACAAGCACCTTTTGCTTGAGTGTGATATATGTAGATATAATATGAACTTCTCATCCTATGTAAATAAAAAGCTGACTCAGTTTAAGTCTTACTTTTGATATGATTGGTTTTTTTTAATCTTTTTAAAGAAACATTAAGCTCCATGGTTAAACAATACTGTATTATTTCTTAAATTTTCAATAACAACATCTTTAAAAACAATTTGCTCTTATTATTTACAGTCAAACCGTAGTCATTAATGCATGGTTAGGTAACTTTGGAGAAACCCAAAAGAGCTCCGTTTACATGGAAAATTGGTGGGAAAAAAAAACCTCAACATGAACTCTTATCCAAGCTTTACACCACTTAAAAAGCAGACCTCATAAATGAGCTTTTTGTTTTTTGTATTTTTGGCTCTTTTTTAGTCCTCCTGGCAGCTGACACCTTCTTGGCCCAGAAACTGTGTCTGATTTCAGCGTGCTCAGAGGTGTTTGTTGTCAAAATAATGACATGTTGATTTTTTTTTTATTTTCCCTGCAGGTTGAGCGCCTTACAAAGGAGTTTTCAGTGTACATGACCAAGGATGGCAGAATTTCCATGGCAGGCGTTACCTCTGGGAATGTCGGCTACCTGGCACAAGGAATCCATGCTGTCACCAAGTAGAGCGGATCCTGCTGAGGGAGCCTCAACATGAAAGCAGCCGTGACAAAGAGGAGCTTTGAGAATCACTTATTCTGTCTCCTCCATTCCACCTTTAGAAAAGAGCTTTATTTAGTTAGCCATTTTCTTGATTGGATTTCATCATGAGTTCAACTTGGATCGGTTGCTGCTGTTAAACAGTTTAGATTCTTTTTCTCAGTTTTTTAACATTTCATTGAACAGCCTCCCCTGATAAATTGTTTTCTGTTTCAACACTGAAAGGTCATCTTTGCTTATTTATTATGTGGAATCAGCTGTTGGCTGTGCATCCTCTTCTGTGAGTGCCGTCTGTCTGCTGTGAGGCCACTCACTCTAAAACAACAAAGAACGGACATCAGGAAACTGAGACTTTGAAGAATTGACATACATGTCGAGATTGCTGTTGCTTTGTGAAAGCCTGTAGGAAATGTGATGTCTCTTGATAATTAATGGTTGTGTAATAGCACTTTATGAGCTGAAAGGCACTGTTTGTTTCAAGATTAGGTTGGAATTTGTTTCTTTTGTCCATCAGTTAATCAATTCACAGCTCGCTTTTCATCAGAGCTGATCAATCAAACTGTAATGTAGGTTTCTGATTACTTCTAACTGTCTCCTTTATTCAGCAGGATTGTTTTTGGTTAATCACAGGGCAACAGTCTCTCAGTCGGTCTCTTTCAACCCCTGATAAAAACAAGCACATAGGCCAAATAGAGTTAAACTCAAAAGATAAAGCCTGCAATAGCCCAAACTATTTCCAAATTAAGATTTTTCCCACCCGCCCAGATCATCCCATTTCTTACCTTCTGTATACAATGGAGTC
This sequence comes from Cetoscarus ocellatus, assembly GCA_037902135.1. Taxonomy (NCBI): domain Eukaryota; kingdom Metazoa; phylum Chordata; class Actinopteri; order Labriformes; family Labridae; genus Cetoscarus; species Cetoscarus ocellatus. Next base: position 8,436,838 of record JBAMNC010000387.1, read on the forward strand.
TTTATATTTGGTACAAGTACAAATATCTCTGTGTGGTAAAGATGAGTGAGGTACCTGATCAAGGTCAACACTGGACAGTTTTTAAGAGGAACAACATACACACGCTTCTCATTTACACTCTCTGGCATCATGGTTCAGTGTATGAATCTGTTGAGACTGTGACACAAATGGCATCTGGAAATGTGCTGTTTACTTTAAGTCTGCCTATACTACCATGTTTGCATTCTGTCAATAAATAACGGATCAGTGGTCATGTACCTTATTGAACAAACAATAAATGGTGATAGAGTAACGATGTGCTCTGTTTACTGTATACTTCTTAAGAGTTACACCGTATCACTGCCAATGCCTGCATTTAGCTGATCTGAATACATGGGTTGATAAACATGAAAGTACCATCCTACTGCTTGTCTCTAAAGTCTGCACTGTGTGGTGTACTGTTGGCCAAAAAACAAACTCATTGTTCTTTCCTTCTTTATTTTGTCAAAAATTTAATAGAGATTTTTTTTTTTTTTTTTTTTTTTTGAGAAATCATACCGTCGACAGTTCTTAATAGGGTAAATCACGATCTGAGACATGCCTAGATGAAGTCTCTTATGCCCCTGCAGGATAATGACCAGTCCAAAATTAGCCCATCAACACTTTAACATTCACTGATCTGGATGCCATATATGTTGTTTTATAATCTATTTTCATTCATTTTTAACTGGGGTTTGAGCTCTGTAAGGGTTACAGTTCTGTTAAAGGTTACATACTGGTACAGGAATCCTTTGTAAGGTTGAAAGATAGGGCAGCATTAAGTTAATCTAATTTGCTTTAGTTAACTTCCCTTTAAATCTATAAACCAAACTTGAAATTACCCATATAACCTAGTTTTAATCCACACACAAACTTCTTACAACTTGCACTTCAAAATAACAAAGCAATGCTTGTAAAGGCTCTACCAGGACATTATTGCTAGATACCAAACAAGCTTACATCAGTTCTGATATGGATTAAGAACCTACAAAAGCAGAAAAATCATCAGATGAACACTGATATTTCAGTGTGCATTTACTCTCATATCTGTCTCCTGTCAGTATTAGAGTAAGTTGCTAGATGTAGTGAGTAACAGTGTACTGCATATCCTTTGTGTAAATTCCACTCTAAAAATTTACATTAAGTGATACATTGAAGCCTATAAGGAATCACAGTTATGGATAAAACGGTATTAGATTTCCTGTTACAGAGAAAGAGATCAGCAAAGTATGGTGGCCCTGAAGGTCAACTGCAAACGTCTCATTAAACAACAAATAAGATATATAAGGAAATGCAACGTTTTGTAAAATAAGCAAACAATTTTAACAAGATGTGTGGGTTTTAAAAATTTTGAGTTCTATTAAATGCTTCAATGCAACAGTAATTTGCCTTTCAAGAAACCATATGGCAGTTAAGGGCCACCATGCAGAGGTGAAACAGGCACTACTCTGTCCACAGGGTCATCAAAAAATACATATTTAGGCATCTTTATTAAGATACACACACACTTATATGTACAATGCTTAACGAATTTATAAGACCACCACCCAATACAAGGTTAATGCCACAACTGACCTAAATTAACGGCACTGGTAATTACCAAAATATTTTTTGTATGTTTCTGTAATGGTTAACATGCCAGTAGCTCTTCAACTTAAATGATACTTTTAATGTTAAAATACAATTATAACTGCTATCCATGAATTTATTTTTCTTGATGAAGATGTCAAATTTTATTTATTTTCTGCATTCATGAGAAGAAAAAAATAGTTTTAGAGGTTGACTGTTATGCTTGGTTAATTTCTGACTTCTCAGAGAAGCCCAGTGAGCCGACTCAAATTTGGGTATACAAAGGTGAATTCAGTTTAAACTTCTTAATTGCAGTTAAAAAGGGTGGTAAGAAACAACCATTGCCCATGGCCCTGTAACTGTTTTGTGACTTTTTGTTGTGTGGATTCTTTAAGTGTTACTTACCTTGTACTTCTGTAAAACTGTCTCTAAGTGACTGTTCTGATTTGACAACAATATTTTGTACACTCCTGCATACAGGCGCTTAAGGGAGACGTTCATTTGCACATAACTACATTACCCACAATTCCAAACAAGAGGATGACCCCGGAACTATAGTCACATGACAAGTATCACGTGCCCCTCCGCTTGGTACTCTCTGCCACAGCAGCCGCTTCTGTCACAACCTGCGGAGGAGGAGGAGACGATATTGCTGAAGGTACAGTCTCTAATTATCAGCATTTTACCCTGAATATCATTTTTTTCAGACGAGAGAGCAGTGAATACAGAGAATAAGGAAATGTTCAGATATGTGCTGAGGTTAGTCTGAAGTAAGCTTCATTTTACGGTCAGCTTGGTGTATCGTTTCTAGCTAGCTATTGTAGTAGAGTGTAACAAAAGGATGCGTTGACACACGTTATTGTTGTGTGCTTGAAAAGAGAAGGAAAAGTCTAATAACATGTAAAGGTGTGGTACTTCACTGTGTTTCTGTGGGTAGCCCTGATTAGATTAGCTAGCGCGGGTTTAAACGAGGTCAGACTTTCAATGAATATGTTGACTGAAACACTCGCTCTGGTTTTCATATGGTTTCCTCAGTCATTACTTATAATTTATATGTATTAAAGAAGGAGTTTCATTCAATAGATAGGTTATATTTATGTTTGTCCTTGAAGCATTAATGACACGATACGCAATTTCATTGATTTCATTGAAGTAAGACTTGAGATTTAAAACGTACAAAAACATGAATCTAAAGTAATTCTGCCCTATTGACTGGTTATATTGACTGTGTGACAGTTTCACTTTGTGTTTAATTTTAACAACTTTAATGGTTACTCATAAAAGATTTTAATGGTAGGGAAGTATCTATTCTGTCTGTCATGCTGTCTGTCTTCTTGGTCCGGGATGCATGTCTAGATTACTGATCTCTGTTGTAGCTATTTCAGGTTAAAATTAAGCCAAGCTGTCTTGTCTACTGAAACTCTCACTGTATGAATGTACATTGAAACCCCAGATGACTCCCATGACCCTAAGTATCTTCATATTGTGTTTGTTAATAGAGATAAGAGAAAAATAAAAAGAGGAAGTGGTTGATCAACACTTCACTGTAAGGTGCTTGAAAAGGTTACAGAGAAACTTTGATTTTCTCACAGTGACACTGTGGGCAAAGACCTCTTCTGATCTGAAACACTCCACTTAATTCTGGCTTAATCAAGTTTCATTTTCAAATACAAATTTTGCTGTCCGTGATCATCAAAACAAGATCACTGAAATTAAATAATTAAGAGAAGCCAGAAGTGTACTTCACTACTTTGTCAGTAGGACTGGTGATTAAGTTTTAAAAGATCTGTATTCTGCTTTTTAAAAATGTATCTCCTCCAACCTGTCTTTAGTTAGATTTTTTACTGTTCACACTTATTGTGTGATGACTGTGTGTGTTCAAATATATGGCAGCAATGTTATCAGGCTTTAGCTGTAGAGCTGCACAGTAATGGATATTTGTCCATATGCTGATAAATTTTAAATTCATTTTAGCTCTGATACCATCACACACACTCTTTTTATTGTTAAGAATATGGAGTCTCTCCTGTCTTAGAACTTAGTGTTAATGCTCATCGCATTAGGTTGTTTCTTTTAAAAACAGACACAAGGCAAACAAACATTTATTACCATCATAAATACTACTGAAGTTGTTTTTTCAAAAACAGAGAAGATGAAAATACTGAAAATCATTCCTCTTAAAGACACTGATAATGTTCGAGAAATATATTTGAACAGTAACAAAAACAAGCTCATCCACCTCACTGACAGCTACAAGCAGCTCTGTAACAACCTACTGACCGACTGTGAGCTCTGTTGTAAAAAAATATAAAATATACCAGTTTCATGAAGTATATTCTTTGAAGTTAAAATCAGATTATAAAATAAAATAAGATTATTATGGTCATTCATAAATTTTCAAATGTACTCTTTTACAAAGAAAATGTAAATTAGTCATGTAAATTATTTTTTCTTGATCAAGTTGTCTAATTATATTTATTTACTTGCATTCCTGAACAGCAAAATCAGTTTTAGTGGATGAATGTTACGCTTGGTTAATTTCTAACTTTTTGAAAGATAAAAAAAAAAAGTCTTGTTTGTGTGTCAGGTAGTCTAATAAATTTGTTAAGCACTGTGTATTGTTCTGATAGTACGACATAGTCCATTCTCAAACAATTTGATGATGCTTTAGCAGTAGTGATTTTTTAAACTGAATTAAAAACAAAGTCTTGAATTTAAAAGAACAACTCCTGAACTCACTTGAAACCACACTGTATGTCTTTGTAATATCAGCACATCCATTTGAGTGAATCTAAATACAACCTTTTCATTACAGACAACTGAATGTCTTCATCTAAGCACTGACACCGCTGAAAACTTCAAGAAATATCAGCATCCTCCTGTCTACTCTGCACCTGAAGATATTGGACATAAAATATTAACAACTGCTGACTTGGATCCAGAGTTGGACACTGATTTTTCTGGTGTGTTCGAGGCTGAGCAGGCGGAGCATCAGCCGGTGGACTCATGGCAATTAATGCCGATGTGGAGGACTGGGCTGGGATCGGGAGTCATGACTCTGGAGAGCGTGCCTGGCTCTTGCAGAGTCCCAGCGTGGATACTATTCAACATCCTGAGCTGGACAGAAGAAGGAGCGGGGGTGTGTCGTCTTTGGGAGCAGTTTTTATTGTGGTGAATGCAGCACTGGGAGCTGGTCTCCTTAACTTCCCCGCAGCCTTTAATATGGCCGGAGGAGTAACTGCAGGAGTGATTCTACAAATGGTGAGGAGATCCCACTTAGGCTCATTAAAGTGAGCTTTTCTCCACTGCTTATTAAAATGGTTGGTACTGGATAAAGTATGACAAACAATCCCTAACCCATGTCTTATTCACAATTTAAGCTTGTCAAGGAAGGTTTGACCATGAAATGAAACTTTGCAAAGAAACTTAAGTACCCCAGTAAAATTAGCTTGATTTGGCTCTTGAGATGGAAATTGATGAGATTTTATTCATACCATTGCCATCATCAATTCTACCTATTATTCCAATTCCTTATTAATTCCTGTGGATTTTCAGTGTAAAAAAAGCAGGTTTCCATGGATTTTCTGTGTTGACAATGTCAAACATATAGCACTAATAATGTTTAATGAAGTGCCATGTCGACAAATGTTTCCTCATGGTTCTGATGTTTCCACCCTTTCTTTAAATCAGGAGCGATTCTACATTGTACTAAACTAATTGGCAAAGATTAAGTAAGAATTTTTGTTTTAGTACTAGACCTAGTGGTTTGCTGGAAAAGTGCAAATACAAATAGGTTTGTTAGCAGAAAATTAGATTTTTTTATGAGTTCAGTACAGCGTACGAACACCCCAACACGTTTTTCTATATTTTGTTTTCATCCAAAATTCACTGAATTACTTCGAGTTCTTTGCTCCTACTGGAGCAATGTGCAGTCTGTCCTCCATGTCTGTTTGCTCAAGGGCAAAGCTGACTAGAATCACTGTGGCTATTTAGTTTACCATTGAGATGAATGTCATACAGCCCTACTTTGAAATGACTGAACTGTCCTCTCATCCTGAGACTTCTCCCTCTTTGAATCTGTGTTGTGTTTCCTTTTTAAACATCCAAACAGAGCCTATAAGTAATACAATGAGGAACCATAATGGATTTCTTCTTCTTTTGTGTGTGTTTCAGTCCATGCTGATCTTCATAATTAGTGGATTGGTGATCCTTGGATACTGCTCTAAGGTTTGTATCAAATTCTGTCATCCAGTATTTTCCTATTGCTTTTGTCTGTTTTAAAGTGTTATGCCTGTGCCTTGCAGCCCTCTAACTCAGACTTATTTTTAATCAGTTCAGCATTTTCTACTCAAAGTCGTGGTGACATAATAGGACCAGTCTTGTGTAATAAGTGGTTGTAAAACGTAGTTCACAGCAAAATCCCAGATTTTTACTTCCTGGTAGCACAGACATACAAGTTTGAACTTTAAAAAACATTATTCCGTCCAGGTTAGAGACAGTTGCATCAATCTTCTGTAGAGATATTTGTTCAGAACACATTATATCTCTGTAATTTAGCAGTAAAGTACAAAATAGACAGATGGATTCGCTAGATACTCAACTGATCCCAAAGGACATTTAAAGACCAGTCACATATTGAACTTTGTCTTGAAGCATGTGATGCCACAAGAATCACTGTCTTTATGAGTATGGGTGACTGAACTAATAAAGTATACGTTTAAAGCTGTGTTAATTTTTCTGTAACCATGCCTCAATTAAAATGTGTTCTCTTTCTGAAGTGAGACTTCCGTAGCAGATTTTTCCCTTAGAAACACCTGTTTTAATTTTGTACACAGCCAAAATATCACACTAACCATCCATCCCATTTCTCTGTTGCATACAAAATAATTTAGGGGGGAAAAATAATTGGCCAAATATTTTGTGTACCTTGCTTCAAAAAATTTGCAAACAATAAGTAACCTGTCATCAATCATCTTTATTGCTTTTAATCTATCTGGTATCTTCTTTGCGCTGTTGTCTTAAATTCCATCACTGCTGTGTTAGAATAAGTGCTTTGCACGTCTGAAATCACATGAGCAATATAAGCAGAAGGTTGTGCTGTTTTTTTACGACGGTCATCAAAAAAAAGCAGAATAAAGCAGCTGTGGTCAAATGACTAACTTTAGAGTTAATCATAAGAGCCCTTTTTCCTCCAAAGGTCTATTTGAGACTGTTGGGATTTTGTGGGAATGATGACCTTTTTGAAATAATTAGGATAGTGTTTTTGGGATATCTCTTAAACCTTTAATATGACTGTTGTATGAAAGTCAAATGCCTCCTACATCACTATCTTAGCAGTCAGGTACATCTTCTTAAATGCACCTGTTTGCTTAATTCATTTACAAATTCAGATGTTAATATCCCATCTCTCACATGCATCAAACTGGTTATATTTTCCTACATGGTCAGAGAATCATGACAGCCACTCTGTCTCAACCTGTGCTAATGTGTCCAGACTCTTCTGCATGAAATGAAGCCCGCATCCCTCACAGTATTCTACTCCAATATAAATTCCTCAACACTATCAGCTTATTACATTACCTCAAGTTCCTGTAATTGAGTACCTTTTTGTGAACTTGTACTTTTTGGAGTTTTGTTAATCACTATTTTTACTTTTACTTTTACTTTAGTAATGTTATGGAAAGTATTACACTTACGGTAGTTACATTTGGCATAAAATCTGAGTTCTGATTAAAACTAATTAAAAAAGCTAAATCAGTCAAAGTTTTACATCGACTTAGGTTGTCACAATACCAAAATTTTAAATTCAGTACCAATAATAAATTAAGTTTCAGGATACTTGATATTAAAACAATACTTGAAACTGAAGACACACTGGTTCAGTATCTAATGGATCAGAAAGAAGATGTCCAAAATAGTTTGTCACATTTTGAGATTGACATATTATCAGCAATATTAAGAGAAAAAATATATTTTACAATCATTCAAGTTTTCTGATGTTTTTCAGGGCAAGTTGTTACCTATGTTCATATATTTTACATTCTGTGGTATGTCAGATATATGTATATATATATATTATTTTTTGGTGATCATACTCAAACTATGACTCACAAAATAAACAAAATATGTTTTTACTGATGACTTTCACATCTAATTTAATTTCTGTCAGAGCAAATTACATATGCGGTTATGTTATACAATATGGATCTTATGGATCTTGCATTATATTCAACATAATCCCCTTCAGTGTCTATACACTTCTGCCAGCGATGTTTAAGGGCCTCAATGAAACTTTTAAAGAAGTCCTTTTCTTGACCGTTCAGAAAGTCCTCCACTGCATGTATGACGTCATCATCTGACCAAAAGTGGGTACTGGAAATGGCCTTTTTCAATTTTGGAAATAGATGAAAATCTGATGGAGCAAGATCAGGCGAATAAGGCGGATGGTCAGTCAATTTAAAGCCACAATCTTTAATGACAGCCATGGGACTGACAGACTTGTGAACAGGGGCATTTTGTCCATAATGCAGAAAGTCACTTGCCTTTGTTTACTTAGAGTGCTACCTCTTCAACATTAACTGACCAAATGACACAGTCTTCGGGTACACAGCCTTAAATAGTCAGGGAATAGTAGAGCTGAAAAAGGACATCCCTGCTTAACTTCTTCAATACAAGGCTCACAACTTATCAATCAGCCCTCGTACATTTTAAATAAAGTACTTTTTACCTTTATATGAGTCAATTTATCGGCCCTTGATTTAAGACCCTTGTCACTTCTAACCATCTGTCTTTTCTCTTCAGGTCAGCAATGAAAGCACCTATCAGGAGGTAGTTCGTGCCTCGTGTGGGAAAGTCACAGGAGTCATATGTGAAGTGGCGATTGCTGTGTACACCTTTGGGACCTGCATTGCTTTCTTTATCGTCATTGGTGACCAGCTAGATCGCTGTAAGTATATTTACAATGACACAGTCAATAAAACTCTTTGTTTATTTTCTCTTTTATTTTATTGTTTTTGATCTTTGGACCAGAGCGAGGAAGTCCATCAAGTCCCCACAGTCATGTGGGGAGCTAAAATGGTTATTCAATTAATAACTGTGCTGTCTGCTTTGATGTGCTGGTCAAGTCCAGCAGTTTGTACGGTGGCCTTGAATTGCAAAACACAACGCCAAACAGCAAACACAATAACGTATCAAATAACAGCCAGAGATTGGCACAAGTCCCTCCTTGCAAGTCCAAGTCAAGTCTCAAGTCTCTAAGGATCAGTTGCAAGTGTCTGAAGTCTCTTGTCGGGTTGATAATACTGAAAATCACCAATTTTTATAAAGTAATAAAGGACAGGGTAACAGGAAATATTGACAGCATTTTCATATGCACACAACACTGATGTTAAAGGTTTGAACTGAAGGTTTTAATTATACAGGGTTCTAACAAGTAATTATAATATACTAAAGATAAATAAATCCCCCACCCCCTTAGACAGAGTAACTAGAATCTATTAGGCTTGTAAAATCAAAAGTGATTGGTCAATGATAAACTTCTTTCTTTACCTTTTCTTTGGAACAGAAACAGGAGCACTACTGAGCACATGCAGACTTTATGTCAACACTTCAGCTTGCCTCTTATAGGGTGGATTGAGTATGTTATAAATGCTCCCTGTTACACTTGCCCCCTGGTCCCCCCCACTGTATAGATACCGAGGCTAGATTTTTTGGGGACTCAGGTCCCCTTCAGTAAATATTCTTTGGCTTTTAATTCTGGCTGCATTTGTTGACATTACTGAAGTTCCCTTGTGTATAGCAGTGAACACCACTCTGTTTTGTTTTGTTCCCTTCTCAACCTTTTCTTAAATTCTTGTTTTTCCTTTGTTTTCTACAGTGATAGCGGCAGCAGAATATGAAGGTGGTGACAAAGTCATTGGTCTTTGGTACACTGACAGAAAGTTTACCATCGTTGTAACCGCAGTCCTCATTATTTTGCCTCTCTCCATTCCTAAAGAGATTGGTTTTCAGAAGTATGCCAGGTACAGATACTCTATGCTTTACCCATTATAGACCACAGAAATGTTGTTCTTGCTTTACGATTATTCTGTTTCTTGCTCTTCCTTGTAGTGCCATAAGTGTAATGGGAACCTGGTATGTTACTGCCGTTGTCATTATAAAGTACCTGTGGCCAGATCGAATGATTACTCCAGGCTACATCCCCACCAGGTAAGCACCACATACATGTCATGACACTGCCCATACTTTATTGGGCTAACAGCTTTTTTCAATAATTTTAGCCTTTTTTCAGGCCACAACATCTGCATCCTTGTCATCATGCTTTGCTTGAGCTGATAAACTGCTGTTTTTGTTTCAGTGCTTCTTCCTGGACTGCAGTTTTCAATGCAATGCCCACCATATGCTTTGGTTTCCAGGTATCTTCTTTTGATTTTAGCAAGTTAAAATGCCTTTTTCTCCAAGAAGATTTTAATATTTATCAGATTTTTTATTCTCATCTCCCCCTTTCTGTACAGTGCCATGTCAGCTGTGTGCCAGTGTTCGACAGTATGAGTAAAAAAGAAATCAAACCTTGGGGAGTTGTAGTCACTTTTAGCATGATAATATGTCTCTTTGTTTACACTGGAACAGGTAAGATTAATGTCTCTTTGTTTATCTCGAAATAATGTGTAAAAGTGCCCCTCTATTACTTGCTAGTACATCTTGTATTATTTAACATCATACTGGCATTATACACCACCTGATACAAGGATGTGTTTATTTTCAACACTATTTCTGTTTTTTCCCACTTACTTATTCATAACTGGTTCGTACCATTCAGTTTTTGATGAGTTAAAGTGGTGTTACGAACAAAGAAAAACACTTTCTGTATCTTAAATAAATGCCATATGTTTTCTCAGGTGTCTGTGGCTTTCTGACATTTGGCTCAAATGTCAGTCAGGATGTGTTGATGTCGTACCCTCCTGATGATATCCCTGTGGCCATTGCAAGAGCTTTTATTGTCATCTGTGTCATCACCTCCTACCCCATTTTACACTTCTGTGGCAGGTAAGATTACCACACCTTTTTACTTTGCTGGCAGACTGTTTCTCAAGCCTTGTTTTCTCATGTACATTTGAAGAAACCGGGTCAGGCTGCCCTCGAAGTCTTTGTGACTTGTCTATTTATATGTGTACCTTATAAAATTAAGCCAAAGTCACAACTAGATTAGTCAATCTAACTGGACTACTTCCCTTGTGTCAGTGTACAAGCACAAGAGGAAATTTGATTCATTGCAAATTCATGTCCAATTCTGCTACATAAGGTGGGAATATGTGCCCTTTCAGCTACCATTCGACCACTTGAGTCTCCATTGATGTCGTGAACAAGTTAGCCAGTATCTAACCAGTTGTGTGTTGAATACTGACATTTTGTGAGTGCCCATGAGGCTCAAACATTGATATCAAAAAAAAGATTACAATATTCTGTCATGCTCCACATTGACAATGTTTGACCTCCGGCTCAAGCCATCCTTTTACCTCTGCCAAGGAGGTTATGTTTTTGCTGGTGTTTGTTAATTTGTCTGTGTTATTGTTAGTTTGTAACTGGGATAACTCAAACAGTTATGAACGGTTTTTGATGACATTGTATGTTGGTCATGGCACAATTAAAAAGTGATTAGATTTTGGTGCTGATCCAAATCCGGATGCAGATCCAGGAATTTTTTGAAGGATTTCAGTGTGAGATAGGCCAGTTTTCCACATTTTTGATAATAAGTTACCCAACAATGTGGAAAATGTCTTTGCAGAGGTTTGTGATCTCTGAGCATTTCCAGTTAGTTACTTCTTCACTCTCACATTTTTAGACAGATGACACCCGGGTTTATTGAAGCTGTGACCTAACTTTTTAAAAGTAAACAGTCAGCCTGCCTCCATTACATCACCCAATTGATTAGGAAAATTTTGCACTAAACTCTGAAAAGATATTATTAAATTATTGTTAAGTGTAGGTTGGGAAGTCAAATAGTTTTGGTTTCATTAGACGGGCGCTGGCATTATCTATGTATAAAAAAAATACTACTGGTCTGCCAAACCAGCACTATTTCAAGTTCACTGACCCTTCCATATAAATCTGAGGACAACAGACTGTTGTATTCAAAACTGCATTGTTTCACTGACAGTGCCTGAATAGTATTATCTTTTACTGCCTGAAAGAGAGGGCACATTAACAAATGAAAATACAAATTGAACTGCCAATAACCGGTTTGCCGTGAGTAACAGAATATTTTTCTCACATGAGTCAAACTAATACCAAATACTGTTATTAAAGAGGATGTGTGTGTGTGTATTTGCAACAGGTGCTGCATGAATCTGAAACCAACACAGGGTGTTTGCATTCTTCATCTTTCTCCTCAATTCTTTTGCCTAAACACAATGCTCTGTAACAGAATTTGTTTAGTTCAGTCCAGAGCTGTCCTTGGCCAGACTGGTCCACGAGGCATGGTTTCAGCTGGTGTTTCTTTTTAATTGACAACAAAGACACTGGTTTTGCCAATTTCATGTCTGTCATCAAGTAAATCCAGCTTGCAATGCTTGAAGCTGATACATTTGTTTCGATCCAGGAAATGAGCTGAGAAATAAGCATCCATTTAGACGTGGTTTAGTTGTGCGGTGAGCATAAAGCAAGTGCAGGATTTTAAACGTTATTAGCTCATGAAGGGATCTGCATGGATGCTGCTATTGTTGTAGTTTTGCTAGAACCGGACAACATTTCTATATTAAAACAATAAGAGAAGCACAGAAGACACTGGGAGCTTTTATTGATGAAAAATATGTATTTTTCTCCACTCTTGACTGGTTTCAGCAAGAGTTTGATAAACCAACCTGGTCTTATACTGCAACATACTTCTTAGCAGTGCCACTTATGCACTTAGTCACTTGTTATGTTGATCTAACTGGCCCTTTGTAAATGTCTTCCTTTCATAACCCTCCAGGTTCTTGTGTGAAAATGATTTAATTCCAAACAAAGTCTATTTAATGTGTCTGATTATTGCACCCAACATGAAAATTTGTAATAAACATTAACTTTTGCTGTTTATAAGCTAAAACATGAGCATGATTTTTTTTTCACTCAGCATTTTACTGACATTACTGAATAATTATATCAAAATAATAATAGATAAAATGATATCATAATGATATTATAATGATACATTTTTTCTTTTTTTTATATCTTTCATTTGGTCTGCCAGAGGTGCCCCCATAGTAGTCTGGTGCCCTGAGCATTTTTCTTTACTTTTTTTCATAGGTTTTTATTCTTTAGTTTGTAAATGAAATATTCTCTGTGAAGCTTTTATTAAACCAGTATTGATATGTGCTTTATAGTTTATTTTTAGTCATATGCATTGTGTAAACTTATCTCTGGTAACCATCCTTTGCAGATTTGACCATTTAATAAATATTTCTTAAGGAAAAGGCAAGGCTCTGGTGTGCCTCTTTTTACAAAGCCTTTGAGGCAGCATTTCCTCACTTAACCATCTGGTGTCCTCGTTGGTCCTCCAGGGCAGTCATTGAGGGACTCTGGCTGCGTTTCCAAGGGGAGCAGGTGGAGGTATGTGTACGCCGTGAACAGAGGAGGAGGATCCTGCAGACGCTGGTGTGGTTTGTTGTCACTTTGGTCCTTGCACTCTTCATCCCAGATATCGGTCGGGTGATCTCTTTGATCGGAGGCTTAGCAGCCTGCTTCATCTTTGTCTTCCCAGGTGACTCTTCCCTTACTGTGTGAAAAGCTTCAGGTTTCTGTGAAATCTTAAGGTCACGAATGATAACCTCCATTTTTTTCACTCTACAGGTTTGTGTTTGATACAAGCCAAGCTGGCAGAGACAGATGACCGTTCTGCAAGGTGAGTGGTAGATTTTTCTTAATTTCTTTTTTTTTCTCATTGTAATGAACATTGATTATGAAACCATGAAGATGTCACCCAGTCCCATTAATCCACTGTTGACCAGCCTCGTTGCCTTTAGAGAGGTTAATGTTAGTATTAGAGGTCACATATTTTACACTTTTTTTAATACATTTATACTGGTCCTAGGGAACCCCAAGAGTGTCTTTTAAGTTTCTTGCCTTAAAGACCTCTATGTATTTGATTTTGGCATGTCTTTACTCTCTGTTTCAGCTCTTTTCAGAACAGGTTGTTTGAGCTTTGTCTGACCACGACTCTATGAAAAATTAATATAGCTTTGGCTTTTCAGCGCTGTGCTCTAATGTTTACTGCACAGACATGCCTATACATGTTTTCTTCACTGGAGCCAGCTAAACAAACTCCAGGGTCTGGGGGTATTACCGTCTGGGGAAGGGGGCATATCCCCTAATAAAACCACCAAGCAACACATTCTGTTTTAAACAGACATTTCCTGTAAGGTGGTAAACCCTTTCTCTACCACAGAGGTAGAGAAGGGGGTTTCTCATGAGGTGGTTGTGAACAGGCCATGGGCATATGATTTTGTATAAGTATAATCAAACGTGTGTTTTGCATAGTGTGACATTTTAAGATTTATTTACTTGATTAATTTTTTCTTATCATGGTCTGTTTCAGCTGGCATGGATTAGTGTGCTTTGGCGTTGTCATGGTTACTATTGGAGCCTTCATCTTCGGCCTCACCACGACCAACTCCATCTATCAAGACGTCGTCAGCTAAAGCAATGCTCCACGTAGAGACAGTAGAATCTGTACTCTTAAAGACAGAGAAGGGGAGTGTTCAGTCCTGTGCTGCTATTCTGAACTGGTGGAGAGGAGGGAGAAGCATCCCATGACACTCATTTATAAATTCAGGTTCTCTTCATCCCAACACCACCCTGCTCGGATGCTCTTTATTCCGTCAAATTGTCGGGGAGAACGCACAATGCCAAGTGACTTTAGACACTTTACATTTTATTTTCTGTACAGTTTTATGGCATGTTTTTATGTTTTTGTTGGTTTTAACTTGCAGTAAAGACCGTTTTTGACATTAAGTTGTTCCTCAGATGAACAGATGGACTTCTTCCATCTGTGGACTTTGTACAGACAAAACATTCCTGGTGTGCTTAAAGAGCTGAGGATTTAAACAGGATATGAAGTCTCACAATCCAGTGTATTTTAATCATGCCATCGTAACAATTACTGTATTTTTACCTGCATGTGGACAAAAAAATGTTGAAAATGATATGCTGAAGCTCCCAGGTCTATCCCAGGAACAACATAATGTTACTATTGCTTGAAGGTTTTCAAAAATCATGAGTTTTGTCTTTTACATACAAATGTCATAAGAGATGCATCTGCACATATTCATTTATTCCATTATGGATAATGGATGTTTTAAATGCAGTAAAGGGCAATTCAACTTTTTGTTTGTGTAGAAGAAAAGGATTTTATAAGTTCTGGCAGGGAAGCTACTAGCATTTTATTTTATAATGCATTTTACAACTCAATCAAGAAATTTAAGTCAGTGGTGCTGTGATGATTGAGGTTGACTTTGAGGTTGAAAATCACCTAAAAACATGCACATCACTTTGTGAGTGATGGCACAAAAGTGAAAAGGGCTCCACATACCAGAGAGCTCCCTTTAAAGGATTTATTCTGCAACAAGAGGCAGTTCAAGCCAAACTGCTCTTCCATCTTAAATGCATACAAACAAGCACAGCTTAATCCCATCACACTCTATTTAGGTTTAAATGTACATTTATAGAGCTTTGTATAAAATGGAATTTTTATTATTATTGTGTATTTTCATTTAAGCTTTCCTAAAAATTGAGTAGTTCTCCAAATTTTTATGCACATCCTTACTGAAAGTCTGAGGAAGAGTCGTTTGGTTTGAAACGTCACTTGTAGCTGAGGAGATCCTTTGAATGAAGCTTTCTGGTGTGCTGATTTCTTTTTTCATGACAAAGAGGTTACATCATGTAGCTCAACATGTACAAGCTTAGGTTGAGGTAGACCTGCATGCTTTTTAAAGATTAGTTTTGTTAGCACTTCGCAGTGTACAAAACAGAAGTGTAATGGTCTTAAAAAATTACAACAGCATGCCTCCCAAAACACTTTGCACCAATGTAAAGTTTGTCCAACCTGAACAACATAACAATGCAACTCTTTTCATGAAGGTCTAAAGATGTGTTGGAATATGAAACTTTGTGAATGTAGGAGAAAAAGGATGTAAACTGCACAGAAACAGTTTTTCTGATAGGCAAGCGACAGCTTCAGCTGGCAGCACCACACTTTTCAGTGTGAGGTTCTTACTTGAAGTGCTTTATTTTTTTTTCTTAGATTTAGAAATATTTTTTTAACCTAAACCAAAATGTGAGCTTCCTAATTCTGAAGTCCAATTATGTGAGACATCTCTGTTAAATATGTTACTCAATCACTTATCATAAAGGCAGACTGCAACTGAATCAATTTTTGTCAGGCTTTCACAGCAACAGATATAAATTTTAAATGGGAATTTTTACAAGGTTGAGATTACTTGTTCCTAATCAATGCATACTTATTTAGATCACAGTAAGGCTATTCTAATTGGAAGGATAAAAAATAGATCCCTATAATTTCAAGCTTGGTGTATTGACTTGTCTTTTTTTAGTCTTTCACTGAGTTTTATGAAATCTGAAAGTATAAGGGTTTTTAATTGGAACATGAGGGAATGTCTGAAAAAGGGAGTTTTATTCACTGTAAAAAGCAATAATGGGAACCAAGCCACACTATTCATCAAGTACATAAACATTCAGAACAAAAGCAGAGACTGCCATCGAAGCACAGCTATCTGCCCCAAAAACAATGTTAGTCTGTAATCAGTGTTGAACTGCCACATGGCTTTTATGGTTTAGGGTCAGCCTTTTGTCTGTTTTTTCTCAATGATTTTTTCTTTCAATTTTGGTGCTATAGAATACAGGGTGGTTTCATGGTTTCTGTTAGATAAAAATGCTGTCAGACAAAATATGTTCCCTTGTTTGTTTAATGCATCTATTAATCAATTGTGTCCATGTTTTTGTGATACTTGACTTGAAATCAAGTCCACAGTGTAAAATGAAAATGTCTAAGAACAACCTGTGGATGTTCCACATAAAAAAATAAAAATTACAAAACTTAGGGGCATGTTATAAATGACAATCATGTACATGAATAGCAGTTCAAAACATTTAATAAAGACATAAAAGAGAAGTTGTAATGTACATGTGTTCATCAAAACTGCATACCATATTTGAGCTTACAGCAAGACCACAGAGTCGTGTCATTTGACATTTACAGTGAAATCAGGAATCTTCATTTTTTTTGTTGGATTGGATTAGATTGATCACAATAAATGAATTAAAGTTTTAAGTTCAAAAAGTTGATTTTTTTTTTGTTCACTTCCTCAGGATCTTGATTACATCACAACATTTGTCCATCAAGGGCTATCTCTCACAAGCAAACAAAGCAGCGAAGGTGACTTAAAATCTAATCAGAACTGGAGACATACTTCCAGCCATCTGCAAATCACATAGGCACATCCTTAAAAACAGTATGGAAGTTTCATTATTTCATTTCACAGTGATTTTCTGTTTGTTAACCCTCAAAACAGAGAAACTGGTTTGAAAAAGAGTGTTAACACCATAAGATCAAGGTTACTGTAAACCACAAAGCAGAAAGTTTTATCTCACTTCATATCAAACGTGACAAAGAAAAGCCAATAAGCAGCAAGTTCCTTCTCAATACACCTAAGTACATTTCTGTTAATACAGAATATACAAAAATAAGTTTGACAGTCCCTTTCCCTCCAAAAATCATCTTCCCTGAGAAAAATTATACCATTTAATTTCCTAAGTAGTGCTCTCTTTAAACTCTCAGTAGGGGCCATTTGTGATAAATGACTCTAACATGTGGAGAGCTGGACCTGGAGCCCACTGTGGAACCATGTGACCTGCACCCTGAAACAAAAGAGAGCACAGTGTCAATAAAACAACCACATCATTGCCCAACTTGATAACCCTGGAATAATAATCATGCTGGTGTTACCTTGACTGTCAGGAAGGTAATGTTGCCAAACTGTTGGTAGAAACCAGCAATCTGAGCATTGTACCTCCATGGCTCATACTCTGTGGTTGCCTGAGAACATACATTTGTTTTATTCAGATGTGTTTTTAGTTGTACTCTGGAGGGAAACAACTTTTAATCAGGAACATAAAGCATACCTTAAAGCCAAGATCTTCAACAAACCACTGGTCTCCCAGGAAGTTGCACGCCATGTCAGTGTCTCCATTGTAGACAAGTGACCTCAGGCCAATGGAGAGCAGCTTCAGGTACACATCCTTCATTGTTGTGTATACACTTTTATATTGCTGTCCAACATCACCACTGCAACACAGGAGGGAGATAAAAATATGGCAAGCTACACCTTTACCACATCCTTCACAAGTGCATCAGAAAAAAAAGAAAGAATAAGGCCATTCTCAATGAAAGATGCTTTAAAAAGCAAGCACATGTTTTTTGCATGTGCTTTTGTCTAAACATTTTAACACAGTAAGTTTTGTTTTTAATTTGCACACAAAGTCTAATGTTTTGAGAGCAAACATTTCTGTTTTAAATCAATGCATTTATACCCATCAGCTCCAGCCCTATATTTTGGGCAGAATCACTTAACGAGCAAAAACAAGGAGAACATAACACCATGTTAAAATCAGCAGGTCAAAGGAAAAGTGTTTTGGGTTTGTATGAGGAATTTGTCAATAGTAAATACATCAGGCAGCCAACTGTGTAACTGTAAGAAGAGAACCAAAACTGAACCAGACATTGCTGTTGTGAGACCAAGAGCTCTGTGTTATTTAGTGAAAACGAAAGACAAAAAATGGTACCCTTGTGAGCAGTGTGTAAATGTTTGAATTGCACTGCACAAACTTTGGCACTAACATGCCTCTCTCCATTTTGGCACTACTTCCACATGCAGCATAACCTTTGTATTCTTCCTCCTACAGTGCATGTTTTGTATATCATACAAAAACAAAGAGGTTTGCTAGCAGGGGTGCGTGTATTACAGGGTCTGTCTCCAGCACTTAAACACGGAGGTCTAAAGGCTGGTACACACTTTTTTTTTCAGTCTTGACCATTTTTAAACCCTAGACACCACACTCACCAACAACCAGGGTCTCTGCTCTAGCCTCTTGTAATCTGGTGTGGTCATTCACACACACAGCTCAAGTGTAAAAAAAACATGGCAGACAATGGCAGGAGGAATAGGGCTAAACTGAACTAGAGGTGAGCTTTCTAGGGCATCCTTGTAATTTTCAATCCAGTGCCTTTTTCTCTGCAATTTACCTGTGATATAATGTTACAGGTCAGACTGTAAAAATGCTCATGTTTTGCCAAAAAATCTCTGTTGGTCCTCCATTTTTGATGGTTTTCTAATTTTTTGTATTTTGTCTTTGCCATTGTTGCCATGGCTACATCTTTTGTGCTCCCTGATTGGCTTTTGGTTCCATGTGACAAAACACAGGGCCAGCTCAGCTGTCCGTTGTGCACTCCACACAAATCAGGATTTCTGATTGAAAATACTGAACATGTTTAATAATTCAAGTTAGGGCGGCCCCTGACTGGTCAAAATTAGGGGTAATTATCTTGTAGTGCATGTCCCGCATTGGTTGCCATTCGGTGTAGTTGGAGTGACTTCATGTGTGCTTTAGTTGTGACAGACCTGCAGAGGTCCCATGGCGGCAGTGTATCTGGGATGTGTAAAGCTTTCCTCACATCTCCTCTCCTCAGCCAGGTCGTCTGAGCTGTGCTGTTGAGGCAGGGAGGGACCACACCCAGAGATTTAGGAGAAGGGCCTGTGGACTTCAAGAAAAGCTGTATTTCATTTAAAAAGAAGTTTAAAGAAAGGTGAGGCACACTTTTCCATATCTGGAATCACTCACCCTGAGGAGCGGTGGATATTTCCTTAAGTTCTTAAAAAGATGACTCATCGCCATCTTGTAGCCTTTGTGGGTTCTTCTGCCGCCCTCACAGTCCAAGTACAGAGCATACTCATTCAGACCACTGTCATACACGATATTAAAGGCCACATTTATCTATGGGAAAAACAGATTGATGTTAACCCTGGGTGAGTCACCTGGAAGCATCAGCTGAAGACTCAGCAGACTACAAACAGAACACACATACCAGCGTCCGACAGGTTTCTGAGCTGGAGTTGTAGAAGTTACAGCCGTCCTGATCGCAGCAGTTCTTGTTCAGATCACGCCACAAACTGCATGGGTAACAACACTGAGTTATAGAGTGGGTCAACTAAATTACTCCCCCTTCGAGGCTTTCTGACAAACCTTTAAATATGTGTATTTTTATTTCAAACAGCAGAATGATTTTTTTTTAAACTTTGTTTATCAAATACCTAGAAGGGAAGGTACAGAAAAGTTTTAGCACAGGCATGAGGAAGAAAAGAAAACAGGGTTTTTACCCTTAACATTTCTGTTTTCTTGGTAATTTTAAACTTTTCTGAAAGTGCACATTGAAACCATTGAAATCTTCCCCTCATTATATATTTACTGTATCTGGCTCTAATGTACTCCACAGAGAAAATGTTCCAGTTCAACCTTTTAGATACTTAAATCTGCCAATTCAAACTGACTTTTGAATACAAAAAATGTGACAACTTGGACAGCATTTTTTCTCTTTAAATATTACATATCAAATAAATGTAATGATTCAAATGTCTCATTTTGTTTGTAAAATCAGAGAATCAACCAGGGTTGGAGAGCTTCATTTACTACCATTATTGAAATTGGTAGATTTTTGCATAACTGACCTTTGTGTAGTTTTTTTAAGTCACTTCTTTTTAGTAATTTCGGTGAGAAATTTTGTCCTTCGCCACATTTAACATAACAACTTTGTACCATGTAAAAACATCAGATAAGAGCACAAACTGCTAAAAGTTTTCCACCAAGTGGTGTTGACAATTTTCTTTCATTGACACAGACACCAGCTTAAGTGTCACAATGCCTATTACTAAAACAATCCTGGAAACTACAGTTATACTGCTTTGATGCTCAAAACATCATGGATCAGATACAGGACGTTTACAAGGGTTGGACACGTTTTTGAAATTACATTTTGTTAACTCTAAGTGTAAAACATACTTTCAATTTTGTTTTTTTTGTCATTTAATATTCATCAAAGCAAACTGTAAATCTATGCACACTATCAGGTAGGAGTTTATTGTGCTTCCACCACTCCACAGAGGGTCAGTGCTCTTTAGCAGGTTCATAAACATTTGAAAAATGCTTCAATAGCCGTCTTAATTAAGGTAATTCCAAAGAAACTACTGCAAATCACTTCATATGATTTATTCAGATGCAAAGGACTACCCTGCATCTTCCTTGTGGTCAAACCTTTTTGACTCTGTACAATAATTTTGCACTCTCTTCACATCTGCAACCATTTGAATTTTGTGGGATTTTTTCTCCTGAAGGATTCAGAGAAAAAAACTTACACAAATGAAAATGTTTTTCCAGCATATTTACAACAACAAATTGGGTGTCACTCACTCCTCTCCCAGGAGGCCGTGGTAGTAACTAAAATAGACCAAAGCTTGGTCATTGAGGGCAAAGCTGCTGAGTCCATTTCCCACTGCAAAGCCCTAAAAACCAAAGACACATTCAAAGTTCATGTTGGTTATCAAAATAAGCCTTTTCTAAAGCGAAGTGTCTGAAGTTTTAAAAGTCATGAAACTGCCTGCTGGTGAACACATAGGAACTTGGGGAAAAAAATAATTAAACTGCTAAAATTAGTCAGAATATGGCATTATGGATCTCACCTTGAAGTTGATTTTTGCAGATCCATTAGCCACCCTCAGGCTGAGGGTGGGTGCATAAATTCCACCGTAGCTTTCTCCGAAGATGAAAAATTCATTTTGTGTGAAATTTGGGAACTTGACAAAGAAACTCTGCAATGCTTTGTAGTTATCATCAGCAACCTGAAAGAGGAAGATGTGAGATCTAACAAAAGGTTTGCTTTACTTTTCAAAGTGCATCACTCAGTGACTCAACAGACCTCGTCATCATCAGTGGCGTACTTCCCGTCATCAGAGTAAGAAAATCCCACTCCGGCAGGGGATTCCAGATACAACACATTGGCTATCTTGTTCCAGCTGAAATTGTTCTCATAAAGGGTGAACCCATCATCCCTCACCTGAAAAGGAAACATCATTCATATGCAGCCACTTTTAATGAGGGCATATGATTTTTCATACAAACTCACATGAAATGGTCCATTTTCTGACAAGAAACCATCCAACGAGCTGCAGCCTGGGCCTCCGTTCAGCCACAGGACCAGAGGGTCTTTGATTGGGTCTCTCTGAGAAGTCACAAACCTGCAGATCAGAAATCAGAACATTCAGTAATCTCCATCAAGAAAAATAGATGCAACAGTTGCTCTTTTATACTACGACAGTAAGATATGTAAAAAATAGATGTATGCGTCACTGAAAGAGTAAAGAAAGTGTTAGTAAAACAAGTACAAATCAAAAATACAAACAGGTAAAAAAGCAGGGTTTTAAACATGCAACACGTGTGAAAGTGCAATATCATGTTAATAACAGCCTTTGAATAGAGGCCACGATAAAATTAAAAAGGGGAGAACCCTGCTTGTCCACTTAAATACTAGTGACTTCTGGCAAAAAAAGTAATATGTGCATAGAAAACCAGGTGGTATTTACTGAGTCGTTACGTTTTCAAGAGCTTCCGTGTTTACTGATCACTTAAGCCGAATAACAAAAAATGACAGAAACATAAAACTAGCTTCCTTAAGAAAGCCCTTCCCATTATGTTGTTAATTTCAAAAACAACCAGATATGTCTTTCATGACAGATTTAATGTTACAGCTTCAACATGTATCGTTCAACAAACCACGAAAGAAGAGCTCAGGTGACAGTCACAGGTTAACACGGTCTCTCGATAATCCTACACCAGGTAGCCTAGCTCTGAGAACAAAAACTTCATGAAAAACTCTCATGTGTACAGAATAATTAATTGGTTAATTAAGGAGCTGTATCTGCTTATTAACGGTTCTTACCAATAATGAAAAAACCTTCCCGACCGAGCCTGCAGGTATCCGGACCACTGTCGATAGTTGGGTTTGAACTTCATACCAGGCAGGTGAGTGACTTCATCAGGAGCGTACTGAGCGCGCGAACCGAGCTGCATCACAGCTAACACACACACAAACAAACTACAGGACAACATCACTGACACTCACTTTCTGCTCAAACTAGAAATCACGAACTACGGGACGTCACTCATAGAGAAACGCCAGTTTCCGCTCCTCCGCTTCAGCAGCAGCAGCTCTGCTCAAACAAGAGAAACCAGCCGTCATATGACTGCTGCTATAAACCACGTGACCACAGCGTGACGCTATGCGGAAGTCAGAAGCACCAGCTGACACGGGGAGAGAGGCAGGGTTGAGGATTCACCCTGGACTGCTGGCTGCAAGACAGCATCTTTTTGGTCTGTGGGAGGAAACCAGGGTAATCTACACAAGGACAGGGAGAACATGCAAACTGCATACCAACTTGGGGAGGTCGAACCAGCAACTTTCCTGCTGTGAGGCACCAGCACTACCAGCTGCACCACTATGCAGCACTGCATCCTCCATTGCCTTTCTGAAATGTTAATTTTGTTTAGGACCAACTTAATTACATATTTCTATGAAGCTTATTTGATGGCAATTGGCCTAATTGTTGGTCTAAATCTGCCACATGTTTGGGACAAATTAACTTTAATATATTTCTAATGTCCTACGTTACATGGTAAATAATGTACATTTCTTACTCAGGGAAATGCCTTTAAGGGTTTTACAAACTAATTCCTAATTTAAATTTTTTTTACAGAAAAGAAGCATATTTAAGTTAAATTGACATATTTTTCTTCCCAATTCCAAAGTTTTGTACTTGTTGTCTTCAACCAAGTCCCAAAATACACTTGACGCTGTAAAAAATTACAATTACCTGAAATTTAAATAAAAAGGATGTTGCTTAAATTTTGCAATACATTGAGCAAAATTGGGAAATTTGCCTACAGCACAGCAGTAAGTGGGCTACTGGTTTGATTTGAATCAAAATGTTTTTTTAAGTCTTGATGCCGAAAGTGAAAAGTTAATAGCATTCTTGTTCTGCATTTTGAAAATTGTACCACCAAAGTGCTCAAGAGGATTTTTTTAGAGGTCAAGCCAATATATTTAATGTTAATGTATTTGTATATATACTGCCTTGGGCAGGAAGTGAACCCAGGCTACCCTAGTGAGGTGCCTCAACATTCATGGACCTGTGCACAGACAAAACATCCTATTGGCTATTGGCACACCCATGGGTGAGCCATTGGTAATTTAAGCTCCCTTGGACAACTTTAGTGGTTTCTTAGTGCTAAAGTTGCCCTTGTTAAAGTGTAGTAGTGCTTTGTTTGTTTGTTTGTTTGTTTTTAATTTAGTCCTGTTTTAGTCTAACACATAAAATTAGGCTGTCACTCATCAAGGATTTCTGATTTGGAAATGTAGGGAGGGAGTTTAATGAGTATTCAATGCCTTTTGGAGAAAGGGTGGGATGGAATAAGTGTGCGCTTCTCCCCAGTTGCACATTTAAACCAACTGACAACATGCAATCTTGTTATAATGAAAAGGTTTAAATTATACTCAATATCATATTAGTTATTAAGAGTTTTTTCCTGTTGGTTTCTTACAAGTTCAAATTTAAGTTCAAACAAAACAAAACAGTTATTGCAGGCCAATTTTAATTGCCACAAAACATTTAATTTAACCTAGTATATATAAAAAGCAACAATAAAAAGAGTCACATAGATATTTCATAAAGCATAAAATATTAATGAATCACGGATTTAAAGGCCAAACTCTTGTGAAATACAAAATCATTTGTAGATAACTTATTTGTGGATACTGTTCTTCATAAGTCTTGGTGTTTCATGTTTTTACATTTCACAGAATGTAATTACTGGTATGTTTTATATGTGTTGTTATTGACACATATTGACAATAATAACTCAATAAAAATCTTCTATCTGACTGCATATGCTCATGTGTTTTTTTCTATGGCAGTAAATCATACTTTTCAGTGCTCTGCAGTTATGCTGAGATGCTGGATACAAAGGATACTTGAAGCCCAAATGAAGTAATCAGTGATGATCACAGCTTTTAATTAGAATTTATTTATTAAAAAGATTATTTTTTTGGAAAGGTTATTTATATTTAAGGTGGTCTTTGTTTGTCCACCTTTGTATTACTAATTTGCTATGTATAGATACATAGAATCTATATTTTTTTTACATGTTCGTAATAAACAACTACTACTGTCACTACAATTTCAGATCAGCTAAAAACTCCTATTGGGATCTTGAGGCAGGAAATGGCCTGCGGTTCAAACATTTGGACTCTTATTGTGAAGGCAGGTATCTACCGGAAATACAAGCGCTCGATTCTTGAAAAGCGGGGGTTCGGGCCATCTGAAGAGTCGGGGCATATTGTAAACACATGGTAAATATTAGATTGTAACGGTGTAAAAAGTAAACACGTGGACCTACATCTGTACATTCAGTGCGGCTTTTAGTGGTTATCATCGTCCGAGCGGCCGCGACGAGTTTTAAGTACAGCTACGGGAGCATCTTTTTGTGCTGCGAGGGCAAGAAGTTTGATACAGGTAAGTAAAATAACTCATGCATACTTCTTTCATCTTTGTCACGGAGACAGGCGGGTGTAGGCACGTCATATAGCTAATTTTACTAATGAGAAGTTTTAATTTCTTGCAAGAGTAATATATATGTTGTAGCCTATGTAAGTTAGCCATGCACGAGCGAAAAGCTAACAACACACCTAGCTATCATTTCTGGTACTGAAGTTTCAGAATAAAGCTGCTTCAGCGCAAGTAAACTTCCCGTTTTTCCTGTCAGTTGTCTTTAAGCTACATGAAATCTAATAAAAGAGTATTTCAGTTTCCTTCATCATTCATTTGTGAACACAAATATCCCTCAACTTCCCTACATCTGCAAAATCTATTGTTAAATAAAAGTTCCCTATTTAGCAGTAAATAGAACGGTATGGGGTGAGTTATTTTTCTGGGTATTACTATTTTTGTTTCTCTCATGTATTCATTTCATCTTATTTTAATTTTTTTACCTGTCCAGTTTATAATGTGTTGCTAGATTCATGGATTTCAACCAAGTTTTATTTGGTCTCCACAAAATTAACATATCAAGAGTAATACAATTGTTGGTCTGAATGTATAAGCATTGAAAGACGGAACAAGACAAGAACAGACCACAAGGTACTTTAACCTAGCTTAAGCCATTTTACACGGGGTATTACTATGGCGTGCCTTTAGATTTTAGCGTAATTTTTGCTTGAGCAAAGTAAATTTGAAACTACTGGCCTAAAAAAATCTTTTTTTTTTTCTCTTTTCAGTAGCAGAATCTGGCATTTAACAACCTCAAACAACAGAGACCATGGAAGTTAAATTGTCCTTTATTTATGTCCCTAAGCATGGATCTTGAAGGCAGCCCGCAAAGTCCACAAGAAGAGACCATTTTGCCTGAGCACAACACCTTACATCAGAGGAGTCTGAAGAGCCTGAGGTTGCTTGCCACAAAATTTGTCAAAATGTTGCAGGAAGCTGAGGATGGAGAGGTGGACCTCAGAGATGTAAGTGAGCTTATTTATCACACTATCCCTCAACAAAAAAGATTTGATCAGTTTTACCTCATAACATTAATTTTGAAAATTAGATACAAAAATTCTAACTGTTTAATTTACCATAACTTTTTTTGGTTTTCAACAAAGGAGTATTCCACAATATACTACAGTACGTCAGTCGCACCTCCAGAAAAGCTTTAAATGATTACATGGTAAAATGTCTGTTGAATCCCATGATACTATCTTAAAATTCAAGACTGTCACAGTACCAGAAATTTAAACTTAGATACATTTTACCACAGTACCCTCAGGGTTCAATACCTTTAGGACAAAAAGTTAAAGACCTTTCTGAAATGCATATTGAATGATCTGTGGTTTGACTTGCCAAAAACAAACTCCTGCAATTATGTAAGGATTAAAACTAAGTTTGCAAGATTTTTAAAACTGTATTTGAAAACATTTTGACAAAGCACATGCCTTAATGTCAACAAAAACACTTAGGTTAAGGAGTTTGTCTATCTTGATTCTCTTATTTTAATATGAAATGTTTATACATGTGTTTGGATTTTATGCAAGGTTTGTAAGACACTATTTTAAATAAACATTACATTTATCAGGATGCTCAGCCCTGGGTCCATATGCCGATAAATGTTTAAATGTTTTCTGCCTTTTAATTTATTCCATATTATAGAAAAAGAAGTTGAATTCATCACACCTCACTCAAATTTACCACTGTTAACTGCGACTAATCCAGCAGTGCAAAAATAGGTATAAATATTCTTGGTTCGGATTTAAAACAGGAATAAATATGACCATAAAAAGTGTACAGGTATCCTGTTTCATTGATTTATCTTTTTTGTGTTTATAATGTAGATTTTGTTTTCTTAAGACTACATTACTCTTTGACAACAAAAACAGATAATAGTAGTGACTGTGCTATTTGAAAACAAGCAGCATCAAAAGGTATGACGGCTTTTGAGATTTTGACAACCTTAAAAAAAGTGCCCTTAACCCTGCTTTGGAGCAGTAATGTTTGTGAAGTTTGCTGATGCATCCTTACCCTTTAAAAAATACAAGTATGTTTCTTGTTACAGCTAAAGTCTTTGTCCAGTTCTTTCAAAGCTGGATTGGATATCAACACCCACTTTTAGTATTGTCTGAGTTTTTAAGTGCCATTGCCAGCTTGTGAAATTTGACATCAAAAGTGGACCATTTACAATTTTTCTTTTCCTTCTTCAGGCTGTAAATCAATTTGCTGTAGGAAAGAAGAGGCGAATCTATGACATAACCAATGTACTGGAGGGAGTGGGCCTGATTTGGAAAAAATCACAGAACATTGTTTGTTGGAAGTAGGTTTTTTTTCCCCCGTGCTTGTATCAAGATGTGGATTTCTGAGTGTAGTGCAAATGTCTTTATTTCATACATGTTTTTGAAGGGGATCATTTCCAGAAGAAGACTGGCTGGAGTTTGACAACAGGCTGATGGAGCTAAAGTCTGATTTGGAGGACTTAGAGCTGAAAGAACAGACTTTGGACCAACAGAAGTTTTGGGTTGAACAGAGCATCAGGAACACAAGAGAAGACTGCAGTCAATATCCTTTCATAAATTCTGAGAATTGAGTGCAGAGTCATTTGTTTGTGAGATAGATAGATAGATAGATAGATAGATAGATAGATAGATAGATAGACTTAATTGTACCAAGCAGTGACATAATTTCTCCTTTGACAAGTCTCAAACCATGGATTCAGGGTCAGTTGTCAAAGTTTTTTTTTTACCGGTCCTGCTCTGACAGTTAAGTGAGAGCTTTTCAGTATATAAAATTAGACACAAGATTCAGTGTGATAAGTATTAAAAAATTGATTTCCATACATAGATGGGTTAGGGTTACAATTAAGGATGTAGTTCAAGACAACAGACCAGTTCATGTAAAATTAGAGCTTAAGCACCCATATAGTAAGAGCTGTATGGTTCCTTTTATAACCAAATTTCTGACTATGAAATAGAAAGGCACTGTCAGATGAATCATTGAATTTTCAGCTGCTGGGATTACCCCTATTTTGTAATGATGCTATATTTCACTTGCACCTTAACTCAAATCAACTCTGACTTATGTGAATCATGAAGATATCTACGACAGCTTCTGTGGTAAGCTCATTTTTTAATAATAATAGTAATAATAATAATAATATTAATAATAATAATGATAATAACTTTATTTGTATAGCACTTTTAGAAACAGGGGTTTACAAAGTGCCTTGAAAAACAGGCAGAAACATACAGACAGCAAAGCACAAGAGCTTAAACACAAATGGAAATAACAAACCAAAAAGCTCAACTTAAATCAAAGATCCCTTCAGACATACACAAAAGGGCATAATAGACACTAACACGAAAAGAACCTAAGAGGAGAGCATCAGGGTTTCTGGTGTCTTTCAGACCAATGATGCTTATGTAATGGAGAAAATTTCATGAAACACGAAGATAACCTAAAACTTAAAAAGTGGGCACAACAATCCAGGCCCAGTCACTGAACACAAAAAACACAGGAGGCCCCGACCCTAATGGGGCCAGAGACACCAAAAACCACACCAACGCGCTTCAGCCCACACTACACCAAGACACAGCAGCGCACAAGAGGCAGTACTGACTCAATGTGTGACTAC
Organism: Cetoscarus ocellatus; assembly: GCA_037902135.1. Classification (NCBI taxonomy): domain Eukaryota; kingdom Metazoa; phylum Chordata; class Actinopteri; order Labriformes; family Labridae; genus Cetoscarus; species Cetoscarus ocellatus. Next base: position 8,465,743 of record JBAMNC010000387.1, read on the forward strand.
GGCCTGAAGAAGGTGCAACCGACATACACCAGCATAATCTCCAATGACTCCAGGCCATGAATCGAAGGCCCTTTTAATGTGTCATAAGAACCAAGACGATACAAAAACCCTGCAACATAAAATGAGAGCATGAGGACCAAAATAAAAGCTAAAAACATAAAGCCAGTAAGAAAAAGAAAAGGCACTAAAAAGGGGGTGAAAACAGAAGAAGAAATAAAAAAAGACCATAATAATAATTGTAATAGCAATAATAAAATAGAAAAACAGACATACGTAGGAGATAAAACAATAAAAAAGCCTAAAACGTAATTTATAAAAAGATTAAAATATAACATAAGGTGAAGCATAAATTAGATAGAATCTAAATTAAAAGTAAGTAATAGCATTAATATGCTAACATAACATAGAAGAAGTCAGTAAAAGAAGAAGGACCTTGAAGCAGTAGGAGCTAAAATGATAAGAGCAACACCTACAGAGAAAATGCTAAAAAGACTGTACAACAGAGATAAGATGAACATAAAAGACGACATCACATAAAAGCAAGTCTGTAAATGTGAGTTTTTAAAAGTGACTTAAAAGAAGTGACTGATTCAGCACGCCTTCTCTCCTCTGGTAGGTCGTTCCAAAGTCGAGGGGCTTGGATGGAGAAAGCTCAATCACCTTCAGTTTTGATCCTTGACTTTGGAACGACCAGGAGGCCTTCGCCTGAGGAGCTGATGCTGCAGGCCGGCTCATATGGGATCAATAGCTCTGAAATATAGCTTGGAGCCAGGCCCATGAGTGCTTTAAGTATAAATCAATAAAATCTTAAAATTGATTCTAAAACTGACAGGAAGCCAGTGAAGCAAGGCTAAAATTGGACTGATGTAATGATGTCTACTAAAACCAGTTAAAGCCACGCTGCTGCATTCTGAACTAGTTGGAGGCGAGAAAGAGATTTTTTTATTTGAACCAGGGAGGAGAAAGTTGCAGTATTTTGAGAAAATAAAGGTGTGGATTATTTTTTCAAGGTCTTGTGGGGTGAGTATTTGTTTTATTTTTGAAATGGAACTTAAGTGAAAGAAACATGACTGAATGGTTTTGTTGATGTGGGTGGAGAAAGTGAGGTCTGAATCAAATGTAACTCCTACATTTTTGTGGGTTTAATGTTAAGTGGAAGTGGACCAAGACTGGACTGCAAGAGCGGTGGAGTTTTTATGTTATCGAGGATTATTTGAGATTTTGAGTTGTGAAGTTGCAAGGAGTTTTCTGCCCTCCAACAGTTGATGTCCCTAAGACAGTTTATGACAGAACCTAGGCCTCTTGGGTCCTCAGGTCTCAGAGGAAGGTATATCTGTGTGTCATTTGCGTAGCAGTGGAAGGAGACTTGATGGCGCTGAATTAATTGGCCAAGGGGCAGCATGTAGATAGAAAAAAAAATTGAACCTGAAACTGAACCTTGCGGCAATGGCAGAAGTAGAGGAGCTGTGAATGCCTATGATCACTGCAAAGGTTCGCTGTAAAAGATACAACTGAAACCAGCTGAGTGCAGTGTCCCTGATACCCACCCAGTTTTTAAAACATTCAGTTAAATTGTATGATCAACTGTGTCATTAGCTGCACTGAGATCTAAAATAATTAAAATTGAGTCCTCCCCTCTATCTGCTGCTAAAGAAAGGTCATTGGTCAGCCTGAGGAGGGCTGTCTCATTGCTGTTACCCACTCTAAAACCAGACTGAAATTTCTCAATTAGGTTGTTTTTAGAAATAAAACATAAAAGCTGTGTAGAAACCACCTCTAAAACTTTGGATAAAAATAGAAGTTTTTAAATCTGTCTAAAACTGTTAAAATCAAAGGGGTCAAGGTTGGACCACAGCATGTTTGAAAGCAGAGGGAAATAGACCTTCTGCAAGGGAAATATTAAGAATGATAAAATGTTGAGTCCAACCGTGTTAAAAACTTCTCTGAGAAATCTAGTGGGGCTAAAATCAAGACTGCACACAGCTGGTTTCTTGTGGGATACATTATCCGATAAAAAGGATAAGGACACTGGCTCAAAACTGCCAAAATAATAGAGGTCTTCCCTACTTGTGTGTACAAGGTGATCTGGAGGAATGATTTTATTCCTGATGTCCATAACCTTGTTAATAAAATGAAGTAGAAACTTCTCACAAGTGTCTTGAGAAGCATCAACAAAATGAGAGGGGGAGGGGGTGGTGAGGAACTATAAATCCTTGAATAAAACTCTGGGGTTCGATTGATTGGCTAAAATCAAATCAGAATGAAATGCTGCCCTTGGATCTTTAACTGCCTTCTGTTAGGACTTCACAGAATATCTCCAGGTTTCATGGAAAACCACCAAACCAGTTTTCTTCCATTTTTGTTCATTTCTTCTACATTGTTTCTTTAATTCATGTGTGGACTCTGTAAGCCAGTGCCAAGATTCTTTATTTGAGCTTTTTACTTTCGAAGGAGCTACATAGTCCAAGATGGTTGTACAAGTATGATTAAAAAAGAGAGACCAGCTCCTCTCCTCTGTGTTAAAAACTGGATTAAAAACCGGATTGAAGGCAATTAAAGATGCAGAAATAAAAAGCTCAGAAAATTTGCCAGCAGATGTTGAATTAAAAACCCTTCAATAAACAAAATCCTTGGTTAAAAACTCACCAGGTAAATAAAACCAAATCTAGACAGTGTTCCTTTGAGTGGGTTGGTTCTTGTCTTCATTGCTTTCACAAGCTACTCCTTTGTTAGAATATTTTTAATCAAGATTCAAATCCAAAGTGAAAATGCAGCATGATTTAGAAGAGTAAATAGATATCTTAACTCCTATTTTGATGAATATATGCTCTCTCTTTCGATTTTTTTGCTTCAGATTTAGATATATCTACTGTAAAACTCAGAGTCAGATGCATAATGATTTTTTTTGCTGTCCACTTGAGACAAATCTGAGTTAATATGTTATTTTTCATTTATTTTAAGCAATGTATTTCTGCTAGCCAAAATAAGATTGATGATCACTTAAATCAACACATCTGTACAAGTACTGCTCTTTAAGGTTATTATGTTGCTTGCACCTCTCTTACCACACACTGCAGGTTAAGAGTAAAAAAAAAGAACCCATAAAACTTTTCATTTACTTGATGTAATCAAGACTTAGCTGAGTGATTTAATTTCATTCTATGTTTTTCTTTACTGTCCCCTCTTTTTAGGCCACACACTTCTGTCAGTAAGGGCACCAGGAGGCACAAAAATCGATGTTCCAATTCCAAAGGCTGTATGTATTAAAACAGAAACATGCTCTAATTTCTTTCAATTGATGTATTCACCTAATATGTCATGATTGAGCGCTTAAATCGTTTTTCAGGTCCCAGACAGCCCAGTAAAGTACCAGATCCATCTAAAAAGCTTCAATGGGCCGATAGATGTCATACTTCTTAACAAAAGTTCAGAGAGCTCTGATCCTCTTGTGCTGCCTGTCCCACCACCTGAGGAAATTTTACAGAGAGCTAAATTGGCAACGTCTACTCCAAATAAAACAGAAAACAGCATTTCATCTTCCCAGGCTCTGGACAAAGCTACACATAGCATCAAATCTACATGGCCGGCCATGGAGGACTTCAAGCGTCTTCTGTCATCGTCAGTTGAAAATAATGAGCCACAACAAAAAACAGATCCATCCGTGTGTGAGTATTGTAGTTTGTGTTTTTTGGGAAGTGTTTGTTTTAATGAACTTCCTTTGAAAGGGTATGCAGGTGTGTTTTTTCGTGAAACCATGTGTTGCTGCCATTTCTGGTCAGGTCTCCCTTGAAAAAGATATCTGTCCTGAATGGGACTACCCTGGTTAAATAAAGTTTAACTGAAAATAAAATCAACAAAGTGGATTAAGGGGCTACAAGCTTTTTAGCAACCCTGGTATTCCTTATTGAACAGGTGGAGAGATAATACATGTGTAATCCCTTCTTTAAAATTGATTAAAGCATTTTATCAGTTATATCTCAAAGTGGTCGCTGGCTGTGTTGTGTATTTTGTGCTGTTTAAATAATCATTCATGTATTTTTTGTGTTTCTTTCAGTTGCATTTTTAATGGTTTTATTTGTATTTTTTTCAGTGCTAAAATTAACAAAAGAACTAGGAAACCTACTCCACCCCAACAAAGGTAGTGTCCCCGAATGTATGAGTCATGTCTTTTGTCGTCTTATTTGATTTGATTTGTATAATGGTCCGTTAAATAATCCCCTCTCCCTGTCTTTAGAGAAAATGAAGGAAAATTTTTTTGCACAGTTAATGAGCTCTGAAGGTAAGTACCTGTTGTTTTCTGATGCTAAATGTGTGATATTTATATCCATTATGTGCTGTTAAATATGGTGTACTTCCTATCTTTACCCTTACTTCTCAGTTTATGCTCCTCCCCTCTGCCCATCGCCGCCCCAATCTAAACTGGACTACAGACTTTATCCGGATGACAATGAAAGTCTCTCTGATCTACCCAATTTCCCAAAGCTCAACATGTGAACATAAACTCTGACACTCCAAGTATATGTGTCCCATGAAATGTACATATTATTCTGTTTTTAAATACTTATTCAGTTTATAACAATTAATAAAAAATCATTTTGAAATTTTGTCCACTTCATGCATGACTGTATCATAAATCATGAAAGTATCAACATTTATCAAAAGACTGACCACTTTCTCAGTGTTGCTTTACAAAAGAAGAGAAAAAAAGCCATTAAAGATGAAACTTGAATTTTAACAAGATATGAAGTCTAAAGCTATGATGGCAGCTCTTCAAGTTTACCTCATATTTCTTTGCACTTACAGTGATTTACTGGCAAGCTGACCAGTGCTGCTTATGCTGGTGTGAGTGTCATTATTTTTTTCAGGCAATGTGGTCATAACCAAGGAGATGTTCAAGTCAATGTTATGACCTTATGGTGCTGCTAGAGCACAAGTATTGAGAGCACTTAAGCTGAGTTCCTCCGTGGGGAAATAACATCAAATTCCTTAAAGAAATTACAGAATGCATTGATTTTTAAATTAGATGCAAATCAGTTTGGTTTATTGTCGTGTGGATGGACGTCTAAATGCTGCATACAACTGACAAAAAACACCAAAATGAGAGGATAATTACTTGGATAAGTTTATAAAATGTGTCCTTAAGATCATTAAAAGTGTATATGTGTTGAAAGTCAGAACAGCGAGACCAGAGCAAAAAATTCAAATATTCACTCCCAGTCTCTGTTAATTTATCTAAGGAAATGAAAGATATTTCCATGGCTACATGAACATTTTTCTCTGCAAATTCCTTGTCTATTGCTAAAACTTTGAACCTGAATCATTACACAGGCTAGGCAAAACTGCACATGTACAGCAACATTGGGGAAGCATCTGTCAGGCTCAGTGTAGTCAAAAAAAGGAGATATTTTAATAATAAAAATGTAAGAACATATAGGAAATACAAATTTACACCAGCAATAGAATACTGAATGTTGAGATAACACAAGGACAAAACAAACATAACCCATATGAAACAAATTACACAATCAGCACATATTACCCAGTCTAGTATTATCAATGTTAATCTAAAGTGTAGGTTTGCTCCTCCACCAAATAGGGTGTTAGCGGCTTAGCTCAATGAGCAGCTTGGCTGTAATAGTTGAAGGGTCAAGCTTTCAAGCCCAGCTCCACATGGCCATGTGTCCTTAGATAACACACTTTACACAAAGTTGCTCCCACTGCTGCATCAATGGCATGTAAATGGGTACATTTTGGCGCAGCGATCAGTTTCCAGTGGTACACATATAGTTGATTAAAAAATTGTTCTCTATTCAGGTTAATTTAGATGATGATGAGATCATGAAAGGTTTTTGTGTCAAAATAATATAGAAGGGGTGATTAAAATGAATTCTTCTTTGTCATATCTGTTAGAAGTTGGAGATAAGTCTAAAAGTTGGATTCATACCAAATACTTCAATCTCAACAGGTAGTTTGGTCAGCTGATTTCCTCCTGCATGAGTTTCCTGCAAAGAGAGGAGGGACAAATGGAGTGGCTCAGGTTTCTCATTGAATATTCTCGTGGTGAATCGAGCCCTGCTGCACTGAGTGATCGCTGTTCTCCTGCGGTATCAATAATACAGGGGGAAGTTATTGTGCCTGTGCAGACTACAGTATCTCACAGCTAAAGCGAGTGGAGGGAGGAGGTGGTCCTTTCACTTGACCCTATAGGGTTTCAGGGCCCGCAGACAGTGGTCTGACTCTGGGGAGCCTGCTGCTGTGCCCTTGCACAGGGCTCAATTGTAAGTCTGCCTGACTGAGGGATAAATTTGTCTAAACAATGACAGCCTGCACAGTCCTGCTGGTCCGGCTCCCTCAGAAAGACTAGATGAGTCCCAGCTGACAGACGGCTCAATGGGGAACCAGTCAGTGGGAGACATCTGACAGTTTGAGAATGGGACAGGTATCCTGGGTGTGATCAACATGATCCAGATTTTCACCTTACTTGATCACCGAGCTTAGTAATGTGTCTTTCCTGTTGCCCAGTGATGTTCATTATACTGACCTGAAAACCCAGTTTATAATGTTCATCCAAATTTGGGCAAGCCTAGTTTTAAGGGATCACTAGCAGCCAAAACTGAGTTCATTTTTCATTCTAGTTACTGCCAACAATCTTACGCCTACAGATACCTTGTAAAATATGAAGCCAGATATCAGTCCCTAGAGACAAAAAGTGCCTGAAACAGCCAAAAGCACAATGAGAGAGAGAGAGAGAGAGACAGCAGACACAAGTGGGAGGGGTATAGCAGGGGAGAATGAAAGGTAGAGAAAGTCTGAGTGATGGTAAAACAGTGGGTTGTGCGCAGATAGAGGTCAGCTCCGAGCATGTTTAACCTGCTCAACGCTAAAAGGATTCTTAAAGAAATGAATGGATTGTACATTTTGGTGAGTTCTGATATTTTATTTCTGAAATTGTAATTACTGTGAGTCACAGCTGAAGATAAAAATGTAAAAAAAAATGCTTTTAATAGGAACAAATTATCATGTAATTGCTTAAAACTTTCGTTATGTCTATGGAGAATGCACTGTACTATTTTACCTGACATCTGTAGATTTTCTTCATTCACTCTTTGTATTCCATATGGACCTTCCTTTTATAGCTCCTATAGTCCTCCAGATTGTGCAAGTTAAGAACATTAGTGCTCCTTCTGTTAGTAACCATGCAGTGAAAGTGGTAAGCTGATGTGGTAGCTGGTCATTAAGCTTTAATATGTCTTCCCTGCTGAGATCCTTTACCCCTTGAGTTAATCTCATTGCTGAAAATGAGAAAGTAGCACCTGATGAATGCAGGATTTTCTGAAATAGGTAGGAAAGAATCTTGAAGAGAAAGATGTGACAACACCATGCACCCTAAAATGAAATGAAGATGGCTAAGAAATGGCCAGGGATGGCTACCCTGAGAATTACCAGCATCATAGTTTGTGCTGTATTACTGGGACAAGGATCTCCTGAGAAGTCAGGTAAGTGCTACACTAAAATTCTCTTCACAATATCTGCTGCAATGTGATTACTGCATTGACATGCTATGTATCTTTCTCTTTTTAAGGAGTTAGTAAGGAGGAGCAGAGAGAGGCCATCCTGAGGGAGTTCATTTCAAAATGGAGCTCAGGAAGTGGCTGGGCCCCTCAAAAAGCTCTGTCAGAGTCGAACAAGGACGAGCCTGTGCATCCATGGGTGAGAAATATCATGGGGAGCCTGAAATCCCTATTTCCCAGCAAGAAGCTGCCATCATTAAACAAGCCAATAGACAGGCACCGTCTCTCCGGTTTCCTCTACAACATATCTCTGTACCTCCAAGAGATGGGTGCTGAGCTGGAGGAGGCACCTATAGAGTCAGATGAGGAGCAGCTTTGGGAGAAGGTGCTGCATTTCTTTCTGCAATATGAAGGTAATGCTGCCACAAACCAGTGGAATGGCCGAGTGCCACCACGGCCTAGTGTGAGGGTTCAAGACTGGTTTTTATCTCTGCGAGGCAGTCCTCACTGGGACTGGATGCTGGGGCTGCTGCAGAGTCTAATCACTCTGTTAGAGCGTCAGCATTACAGGCCCCTTCTGACTTACTTGTATCAGAACTGGAGGACAGTGAGCACTGTGTTTGAAGCTGCTCTGCAGGCTCTTGTCAGTGGGACCTATGGCCAGGCCAGTGCAGGGCTGCAGGGCTTCATCTGTGCCCTGAAGGGCCGCAATGACTGTGCCTTCAGTGTAAGCTGGCTTCAGCAGCTGTTGAGTTTCTTAGAAACACGACACTGGAAGCCTGTGGTGACTTTACATCCAGCAGGAGAAGGCGCCGAACATGGTAGAAGCTCGAGTGCCTTTGGACGATTTAAGCCCTTCAGCCTGCCACCAGAGGCCCTGCAGAAGAATGCATTGTTCGGTAATGCATCTTTTGAAGATTTGGTGGTTACAGAGGATGATCCAGACTCAATGCAAAGTTTTCTGCTTCAAGCCTTATCCCGTTCAGGGGGAGGGGAGCGAGGGGGGCACATGACACAGAAAAACTTAGCCCTGCTGCAGAGTTTGGATGGACTGAGGAGGGGCCTCCTGCACAGAGTGGGGAGTTCTGTTTACGGTAATCTAAGAAGAAAAGTCTCCCAAGCTACCATGGCTCTGCTTGATGATGTCAGTAGCCTAGTGGATGTGCCACAGCCCAGCACCAGAGGTCAGTGCTCAGTTGGTGAGTATGGGAAGCAGCAGGCTTCGCATGACAGCTTATTAATAATAACAGGCAGAAAGTTTAGTTTAAAACTTTTCAGAAATATTGGAGTCATAAACCTTCATACACACAGTTAAATGTAAAAAAAATCTGTTACTGTTTCATGTAAGATGTGTGCTTTCAATTGAAACATTTTAAAGTAAAAAACACCTATCATAAATTGTTTATATTCTATTTAATCTACTCAGAAAATTACTTTCTCTTTGGCCCTGGTTTCACCTGACAGACACAACAGGGAGTCTGACAGTGACTGACACTGCTTTACAATCTCTTATAATCATCCTGGCCGATGAAAGCTACTGTTGTTAGCCTGATTAATCTCTTTATCCTCTCATTGATGTCAGTAACATTATAACCTGGGCATTGTTAGCTGAGCTGAAATGTTACATCAGGCATGGCTGTGTACTGCAGAGGCTTGTAATAGCTTTCACAATCATTCACCCTGATTTATTAATATTTGCCTTTATTTTTCCATTTGAAGGTGACCTGAGGCAACTGATCTTATGGTAAGATATCTGAATCAACTAACACGATTTTCTGACTTTTTTCATAGATTGTCATTGCCTTTATTTTTTTTTCTTTGTGAACAAAGGGGTATAAGGCATAATGTGACATGGAACACTGAAGCTCTGGGTTTGGGATCCCAAGGTCTCCCAAGCTCTCTCCCATTCTTGTCCTGCCCTACCACTGTAGGAGAAGAATCAGGATTCGGCCAAACATCTACACATTCATCTCCAAAAACATCCCAAACTTCAAGGAAAATATCGAAACAAAAACATCACAGCATAGAGAATGGAAGAACAAGACAGAGCAACAACCAGCTCAAAGATGCAGAGTATTCAACCTCGATAGAGATCCTGGAAGCAGCGTGCAATGACTCCATCCCAGGCTTGACAGGAGTCTCTAACTTCACTGTGTTCCTCTACTGTAAGCTGTTTGAAGGGGAGAACGACTCAGTTAGCTCTGCAGTGGCACAGATAGGGCTCGACCTGCACGCCACATGCTCAGATGCAGCTTGGTACCTGTCTGCTGCTGAGGAGGACTTTCTCTGGGTTCATGTCTGCAGTGAGTTCTTTGTACAAGAATTCAACAACACAGTTTGTGCCAACTCCTCTTTCTGGCTGAAGAGAGCACATCAGGTAATTAAATGTTTCAAAAGGGAACATTCTGGGAGCTTTCTGCTTTATATTTGTACTTGTTTTAATACCAACACCAGCTCAGAATACTATAACCAGTTAGACAAAGAAATAATAATTACAATAGCAATTAACAAAAGAATGGTGCATAGGTAAAATAATTTATTGTTTAAAAAAAAAAAAAAACATCAAATACAAGCAAAAAGGTTTGACTTCACAGACATGTCCAAACATGGTCCTCCCACTCCAGCCGCCATAGGCTGAACAGTCACCTTGCACAGGGGATGTCTCCCATCAGGTGAAGGTGGCATGTCCTCTATTGACAACATTAAGGGAATTTTTGTAATTGCCTTTCGAAGTACACACTTACTGAAAGGTGGAGCAACAACTATTTTGATGAATGCTGCTCCCATGGGACTATGTGTAGTGGATTTATAAAAGAAAAGGAGGACTGTGGAAATAACAAAAGTAAAACAACAAACATTGAACTTTTCATAGCTGTGAATGCCATATAAACGAACATGAAGGATCTTTGCTGTTTTTAAGCCAAGTGTCTGTTTTGGTCAGCAGAAGTCTCACGTCATGATTTCTACAACTCCACCACCAGATCCCTACTGCACAAAGTCTAGTTTCATTTCCCCTTTTGGTCATTGCCCTTTATTTTGGCAACAATTTTAGAACAATTAGGAGGAGGTAAAGATGTGACTGCCTCCCTAAATGTTTTGTTTTATTTGTTTTCATCACCTTTCATTACACGTTTTTTTTTTTCCACTAAAAAATAAATTGAACCAAATAGCCTTTTGATTGGCTGGACTGCATCTCTCACCCAATGTCAGGATAGGCTCAAGCCCACGCAACCCCAAAAGGGATAAGTAGTGTCGATGATGGATGCATGGATGGGTGGATAGAACTAAACAGAAAAAGGCTTTATTAAAGTTCTTATCAAATGAAAATCCCCTCAACTATGCATAAATACAAATAAAAATGAAAACAATATTTCAGTGACTGACTCTGTGTCCAGAATCTCCTGTAGTTTCATTTTTTTCACCAAAAGAATCATAAAAATCCCCTCGAAGATCAAAAAATTAAAATGATTTTGTCAGACATTCTGTGGAGCAAAGTGAGAGGGAGTCGCCTTTCTGTCTTTTTTTTTTTTTTTTTCTTAACAGTTTAAAGCTGTTAATTGCTATGCCATGTCTTAAAATTACCCCTGCTCTTTTAGGTCTAATTTGACAGAGGTAAACCACCTTATTAAAGAAAATCACTGCATATTTGATACATGTATCATAACATTATTAATCTGTGTAAACTGGCTTACATTAGCTTGTTGTAACACCGTCATTGCTGACACAGCCATGACATAGTTGGTTTTTGAAAAACATTCCCCTGTCAGGTTGCTCCCCGATTGATTATTAAACCTGACAGGCTGTAAGATTTGTCAAAAAAATGTGCATTTATGTAGTGGAGCTGTTGATTTATTGTTATACTGCAAGCAGGGGAATATACCATATACATTTTTGAGTGAAACAATACAACTCATTATTTAAGTGCTTGAGCTCTAACAGGGGATGTTTCTAATGTGAAGCATATCATCAACATATTTTAATCTTTAAAACTGTAAAATATATACTTGTTTTTCCCCATTAAATTTAGCACCCTGAAAATTGACCAACAGCCAGGAATGACCCATATGTGTCATGCTAATGAAATGTTGCATCTTTAATTATTTAGTTACAAGTCTTCCTTCTTCCTCTGACCTATCCGGACTTCAATATTTGCAGGCTGCAGCGACTAAGGACTACCATTTATTCAACCAGACCAGTATAGATGACCTGTGTGCTCAGCTGTCAGGCGAGACCATAGGAAGCCCAGGACTCACCGAGAACTGTCTGTCTCAGCTGGGCAGCAGGATGCTCGGTGCACAGGCTTTTAAACATTGCTTCCTGCCCAACAACTCGGCCCTGATCTTAGCTCTGTGTGGGCGAGATTCTCCAGACTCACATCAGTCCTTACCAGAGGGCAGCTGGGCTGCAGCATACTGCTCTAAAATACATAACCTCTCCCAGGTTGACATGCTCGAGGAGTCTTGTCAGTACAGGGATTGGGCTTTGCAGGATTTTGCCAACTCATCTCTTCTGGATCTCTGTGGGGAGACTCATGGACTGAGAGAGTACATTTGTCTAAACTCCTCACTCTATAACAAGCTAGTAAGATCATTGCCTCAGTTGGCTGATATCTGTGCTGAACTGCATGCAGAGCAGGAGGAAAAAAAGTGCTTCCTGCAAAGGTTCTTTGACATGCTCCCAGCACGCTATGAGTTTGACACATCCCAGCTGTGTGTAGACCCGGCTCCTCTGCTGGTCGACGTTCTACACAAGCTGAGTGTGTGTGAGGTTCAGGGAGGGGAGCGCCAAGGGTTCTTGTTGGCACTGGGGTACGTATTTCGAGTTCTGGACTTCATGGTGGGCCTCTCCTCAGGACTTGAGGAAGGAGAAAGAGAGGCAAGACAAGGTTTAGGTCAGGCCATCCTTCTCTCCAGTCTTCTCGACAACACCTCCTGGGCCGTGCTGGAGCCAGAAGCTTCCACAAGTGTCCTGCACACTGTTGGAGTCTTCCTTCGCAGAGAACAGAATGCCACTCTGAAGGAAGACCTGCTGAGCTGCTTTAGTGTGAGACAGCCTGCTGACGCACAAACACACACACACACATATACACACACACACACAGACATAACAGAGTGAATACTGAATATTTTCTCCTTTTTGTTCTCTTTCATCAGCCCGTTTTGTGGGATCTCATCCAGAGAGATGACAATTCATCTGCCCTCAGGGTTCTGCTCCAGGTATCAACCTGTTCAGCCATAATAATCACATTTTAACTTTTTAAATTTTAAACTTGAAATTTACAAAGGTGAATCATTTTATCTCACCAGGAGTATCTCCAAATGCCGAGAGACAGCATTCGGACTCTTGTGATGTCTGCTGAAAAAGATGCTGTGAAGAGATTTATCTCACATATGCACCAAAGTTGGGACCAGTTACAAGTTGAAACAGACCAGGTTTGCTCTTAAACTGCTGACAGATGTACTAATAGACACATTTATTGTGAATCCTGTAAGGCATATAAATGTCCTTATGCCCTACTCTGACATATGTTTCTTTTCTGTTATGCTCTTGTCCACTGTGTGTGTCTTACCTGAATAAATGGCCAAGAAGAGGTTAGTTAAAGAGGCCATATTAAATCCCTCTCTTTGTTTTGACTGTAAGGCCTCTCAAAAAGAGCTGCAGGCCATGGAAACAATGACTGCTGCTTTCATCCACAAGTTCCCACGAGTGACCCCGGAGCTGTTTGTGGATCTGTCTCAGTTCATTCCCTTCATGTCTGTTTCTGACATCATGAGCTTCCCTGCCTCTCTGATAGTCAACGACACTGTGTGAGTGAGGAAAGAAATCAGTTCATTTTGGTGTATTTCACACTGACGCAAACAGCTACTACAGTGCCTGTGTTTTTCTTTAGGCTGACAGCCATTCGTGACCACAGCTCAGGGATGAAGTCCCTGCAGAAAAAGGCTTTTGTAAAACGACTCCTTCAGTCCAGTGTGGTGGGCGATGTCCCCACATGGCCACCCTACTTCCTCACTTCAATTTCCCCACTTCTGCCTTTCCTTCCAGTTAGTCATTTTCAGCAACTGACCTCACAGCAGGTGAGAAGTTGTTTCACTTCTTAAAGTCAACTCTGAGAATTTTCTTACAAATACTGTAAGTTTCAGCAGACAAGGTGAAGTGCTCAGTAAATACAAAAAATGTTTTTTTTTTGTGCACAGCAAATCAAATGCTCTAAGGAAAGCTCATATAATTTGAGTCAGGACCATAAAATGGTTTTATGACTTTAAAAAATATGTAAATCATTAACTGTGACCTTGATTTGGGACAACTGTATCTCCAACAATTTCAAATTACTATCAAGAAATAACATGACCTCTGGGAGAGACAAACTTTTTTATGCTTATTGTTGAGCCAGCAGTGAGTAATCAAGGACATTGGACTAGGACCTCTTTTTCAGTGTGGGTCATTGTTTACAATCTGACTTAAAACTTGAGCGGTATTAATGGAATTAAAGTTGTAAGGTGACATCTAAGAAATGATTTAGTGCTACATCTTCTTACAGATATTGCTTTATACTGTAAATTAGAGCAGCAGTCACTCTATCTAAACAGATCTTTGTACTTGGGATGGGAACCACGAGGATCTCCAGTTTAAGTGTGAACAAAGGTGTAAGTTCACTTCTCATTCACTGTCACACTGCCTTTAGAAAGGCACCCAATTAAGGCACGTAAATGCAAACAGCACCCTCACTCTTGTCATTCATATGTGTCCTTGGGAGTCTCTTCTGTTTGTATGGCACGCCACACAGTTCAATTTTTTTCCAGATAACTGTTAATGAAGGTTGAATTATGGCTGATGCCTTCCTAAACACAATGGGACAGTAAAATTTGGTCTACAAATGAAATCCGGAACAGTCTAAATACCCAAAATTGTGTAATTAGCCCACAGATTTTGTATTATTCTGTTGGATGGTTGTGTTGAAATGGTTTAGTTTGTGAATCACCTGTCTAAAGCCTCCTCTGTGTCCTTCAGCTCACTCCTCTGGTAGAGTTACTTGGCAACAGCAGTCTGGATGGGGTACGGGGCCGTCATGTGCTTCGGACACTTTTTAACAAAAGGAAGAACCTAACCGGTGATTTTATTCTGAGGTGAGACCAACAACCCTTGGTGTTGAAGTTTAACTTTTAGTCTTGTGCTTTGTAATGTTGATTTGGTCATAGCCTTTACAATAATTGCACAAAAATGCCTTCAGTGAAAAATATGACATGAAGTAGGTGTTGTATCTTTAATAGAGGTGTAAGAAAATATTGGTACACCAATACATTTCAGTATTTTGCTGCACCATCCTGTATTGATACTTTATAAAGCAATATTAACATTTTGTTATCTAATCATTAATATGTATTCAGGACATTTGTCTTGTATTGTAGTTCAGCCTTCTGCTGGAAGCTGGTAGCAGGAGTTAATTCATTTTTACCCTCCATCTCTCTGGTACATTATTTGTTATTATTTCTATCAGTGGAAGAGACATTAAAGTTGATCCATGTTGCGGGAACCATGCTTAATATAATTTGCTCTGATGTTGTAATATATCATGCTATATCATATACCCAGCCTTTCATTGTGATTGTATTGCCAAATTCTTGTGTTTTAGAGCACAGTGGCAAAAGTTCCCCCAAATAATCAGCTGAAGAGAAGTGACAGGCATTGTCTTTTTGCAGATTAGGAGTCCTTGTTTGTTACCTGGATCCTGACAGCTTGGGTTCATCCCTTCAGGACTCACCTGTGTCCTTGGCTCTTTGGCAGCAGCTTGCCCAGTGCATGTCAAAAGGCTTCATCAGTCCCAGCGGCAGGGTAAGAAACATATACTCTCTTCGAAACTTAAATCCTCAGTGACAGTTTAGTTTCCATGTATCACTGTGTTTTGCTATTAGCTGTCATCTTGGTTGATGCAAGCTGTTGAGAACTTCAACATCAGCAGCTCAACTCCTCCTGAGCCATCAGCCCTGAGTGGGCTGTTACCTCAGCTAGGGTCTTCCTTCCTGCTGACACTCCCCTCACAACAACTCCTGGACATCCTCTCACAACCAGGACCACAGAGATACTTGCCTGCACAGGTCAGTGGAGATTTTGTTCCTCTTATTAAGTGATGTTAGATATTCTCATTTTTCTCTGGTTAACCCCTGACAGGTTTCAAATGTCACAGATGTGCAAGGTCCATTTAAGTTTACCAAATTTAATTTAATTAAATGTCAAGGCAGTCAGCAGTCTTTTCTCAAAAATGATAAAAGTTTAATGCTTTGACCCTCTGCAGGGAATAAAAGCCAACTATTTTTTTCTGTGTATATATAATTACTTAGCTATTAGGGAGAAAAAGGAGCATACATGGTCTAAAATATACAACACTTCAATGTTTTTTCAGTGCAGTCCCTCTCAACTTTATTATTATATTATTCTTTCCTCAGGCTTTTCAAATATTATCCAAGATTTCAAAGGACATCCCTGTAAGTGGACAATTATAATCTAATTTGTTGGATTTCATCCAGCTGCACTTTCATTGCTGTGTTGCTGTCCTCTCTCCCTGCCAGCTCAGCCTGGAAAAGCTTTGCAGACTGAAGCCACTGCTCCATGGTCTCTCCCCTGCTGTGCTTAGAGACGTCCAGTGGGCAGAGATCAGTGAAGTCACACACTGCCAGTGTTTGAAAGCACTGCTAACTGAGCTTAAGCCCGGTCACAAAGCCATGATATACAATGCCATGCAGGAGGTGATGGTGTTTTGCTCTTTTTTCTAATTTTATTACTTTTCTAATTGTAGTTTGTTGTGACCTGTAGTAAAAAATATTGTTATATGCTAAATAATTTAAAAATTTTGAAGGTTAGATGTTTGACACATCAACTTAAACCACAACTTTAATAGTGACATATTGTTTATATACTTAATTTAATGACCAAGACCGTATGTATACATCCTCTTACCATCCTTTTGGGGCATTCACATAACAAGTTCACTAAACTTTAGTGTGTGCGTCCACACTATGTTACAACAATGTATCTACCATGACAACCTGCAGTCTGAACTCATTTGCCTTCTTTTAATGCTAACAAGAGCCCTCACATCATTCACGTGGTTCTCCAAAGGTGTCCAGCTTCAAATTTGATGTTTTTTTTGGGGGGGGTTTGGCTTGTTTTGTGTCAACAGGCTCTACAAAGAGACACGCAGAACATCACTCAGCTGGTAAACTGTTTGTCCCCTTTCATCCCTCTGAAGAAGCTGACAGAAACCGTAAAAGAAGAAACAATCCTGAGAAACTTCAGTCTGTACAGAGACGTACTCTGGTCACCACAACAGGTGCACACTTTACCTCAGTCTACCTTTGTGTCTTATGTTTAACATTGCATTGATATGACAACAATAGGTCTGAAGTTCTCCCACAAGAGAGGAAAATGTCACCAGCTTTGCTCCCATTAATCTGTAACTCATTGGACATGCTTCACATGAGCCTTTCAGGATATTAATACTCCATACGCATCAGCCACCATCAGGCTAATTAGTTTGGATGTAGTACAATAGTGTGGAGGAGTGTAGCTTAAATTAATAATGGCTACCTTTAAGGGATTTTGTCACAGCCAAGAGTTTATTTCAGCCCCTGTTCTCTGTCCTAACAAGACCTTGGTAAAATCAATAAAGTCTACCCTTTTTACTGAGATACTGCACTGAATTATGATGGACAGAGACATTAAACCATATATTTAATATCTGAATAACCCTGAAGTGTAATACTAACATAACTTTTAAGCTATGTAAATTGTGTTATTAAAGTCCTTTCATGGGCGACATTTTCTTAAGTATTTAACCTCATTAAAACTAAAAGCTTGACCTGAAAATGATGCCATTGCACACATAGTATATGTAAACCGATGAAGTTAGGTCACTGATGTGAAATTACAAGTGTGTGCAAGGCTGAGTCAGGTTATTTTAAAATGAAAGCTAGAGTTTCACAGCTAAAAACTGAATAAATTCCTCCAGCATATGGATTTATTAAAGCTAGTGCAAAGGGTATTTTTTCAGGTTCTGTGGACAACACGGTGTTTTGTCGCTGCTAAGTTTTTCCTTCAATAATGAAAACGCTTTTTTCTGACAGTAAGATCTGCGTAAATAATGAAAAATTGCGGAAAATAAAAATAAGGCTTTTTCAGCAGATTTCTGATATTCATTTAGGTTCCACATTTCCTGTGGAAGCAAATTCAGAAATATGGAGACATGATTGTTCTTTTTTTTTTTTTTTTTTGCCATCCTAAAACTCCCCACAGGAAATTTAAACTCACGTTATAGGATGAGGTTGGATATTAATGATAACAATAGCCTTTTTATGTGTTTGAAGTGGAGGGGGTCAATTCTGTATAAATGTGAATGTTAGAATGTTATGACATGAACTCTGGTACTAAAGTGAGGATAATCCAATCATCAAAACCTTGGATATTCCAAAATATATCTTCTGAGAACTGTGAATGTTCAGGGTGGCACACTTTGAGTAAATGAAGCCCACAATCACTTGTAAATATCAAACACCATAGACATGAAAGGGGATGTTATGTAGTTGTTTCTTTTTTAAATATAAGCAGCAGAATAAATTCACAGTTTACATGTACAGTGCTTGCCATGACTCAGCAATGCGATTTATACATGCAACATACATTTTGTTCTATGTGTCTAACAAGACAAAACGTATTACTCGAACAAGTACAAAAGACCATACCAGCATTTAGTAAAGTTTCTAACATTGTGTATTTTCCAGAACTATATTTACCAGTTTAATAGGCAACCATTTTGGTTTCCCCCATTAAACCATAAGTTAAGTTGGTCACCTTGAAAAGATGCAACCTTCACCACATTATATCTAGCATTGCAGAAAAAAGGCACTTTGGTCTAAAATACTTCTAATGAGGGCTCCACTTGGGAAAAAGTCAGCCCTCCTTTGCGTACAAACATTCTGTACATGCATAGCACTTCTGCCTATTTATGACAAATGAAAATAACTCAAAACCCTGTTGACTGAGAGAGTATCTTAGAAGTGTGACAAATTTCTATGTGGCATTTTGGTTAATATGTGTGGGGAGGAGTATTTAACGAACACCCCCCCCCCCCCCAGGTAAAAAATGCTGAGGATGACACTTAATAATTTTTTTTTGTTTGGACAGGATCAACTTTTGTTCAGAAAAGTCCAAGAAGTAAAAAACATGTCCAGTAAAATGGTAAGGTAAGTTTGACATATTGCTCCAGAACCTCTCATCTACTATTTGTCAGAAACTCATCATTTCTAGAAAACTTAATTAAAAAAACACACTCAAATTAGATCCAGAAATTCTTATTTTAATCACAAACTCAATCAGAAAGCAATAAACAAAGACTGACATTTCTTTTATTTGAAGGAATCTGGGTCATATTGCCAGCGGCATGAGTTGTTACTTTTTGAGGCGTTGGAGCAACAATACAGACTTTTCAGAGCTGCTTAAGTTTGTCACTGAGCTGCCTGGATCTATGAGACCTGCTCTGGTGAGACAAAATAACACACCTAAAACTCTTCATCACAGTATCAGTGTTTATTTCTTTGTACTGTGTCTTGAACAAATGATTTGAATGTTGAATTCTGACAAGTTTAGATGTGTTTTGGCTGTGTTACAGCGAAAATGTATCATAGAAGAGCTAAGGAAACATCCTGAAGTTGACCTCACTACTTTAAGCTCTTGGTTTTCTGCATCATTACCGTTAAGTATCTCCACATTAAACATACATTTTGTTATTTCATTTCATAAATCATGGTTTATTTGAAAAATATTTTTGCTCTATTGTCTTACAGAGTGACGATGATAGAGACCATATCCAATGTCTCCTTCCAAGCCATCCTGAGCTACATTCAGTCAAACTTTGCTTATTTCCTCAGACTGCCACATTATAAGCAGACAAACTTGGCGGAAAGAGCCATCTCTGAGCTGGTAAAACACCAGCACACACACACATTACAGGTTAAATCATGAGCATATCCTTATTTCATCTGCAGGAGCTGACACATCACAACAGAAAAATTTGATCAGGTTACTGACTTAAAGCAGCAATCCCAAATTAACCTTTGCTTAATTAAACCAACACAAAGACCTTTAAAAGCACACTGGAGCCAAGAGATGCTATTTCTGCTCTGAATAAATCAGGGTGTGCGTCAGTGAGAGTGAGTCATGTATTTGATCTGTTTTACTAATTTAATAGGACAGAAAAGGCAAACTTCTTTGATTCTTGAGCAAGCAGACACAAGAGATAACTGAGGGAAAATTCAGCACACATCCTGCCCCATCCTCACAACAGAAAAGTGAACTTATATCAGTGTGAAATACTTGTAATCCAGGGTCACTTACTGTGTTTGCTGGTCTGCTGGGCTCTTCTCAGGGTGAAGAGGAGATTGATGGCACCACGCTGGATGCCCTAGGGCCTTTGCTGCCTTTCTTGGACCGAGACAGCTTGGCTCTGGTGGACAGACAGGCTCTTTCTCTGCGGCTTGAAGACATGAGAAATTTCTGTCTTCCTAAAGAGGCACTGAGAGATATTAGTGCCTTGCTTACCCAGAAAGACCTGCTTGGGTAAATAAAACTGTCTGTTGTGCATAACATGACATTTTGGGGAAAGAAGTGTTTTAAAAACCAAAAGTTTTATGCAATTAGAACATGAAAATGATGTAATGACTACAAAAAAAAGAGAAACTTTAATGTGGTTCTGATACATTGGTAAAAAAATTATGTGGAATTATTGCTATACATCTAATCAAGAAAACAATTACAAACAGAAGTAACCATTCAAAATTAAAGAATTCTAGTGAAGTTTCTGCAGTGTTTGTAGTGTATTATTGTCATATAACTCTCAACCCTCTGCGTCTGATGGCAAAATCTGCCTTACCCCTGAGTGGATGGCAAAGGGGACATGTTTTTTTTTTTACTGTATACCAATATTAATTAAATACTTTTGTCCATCATTAATCCATTATCCACATATTCAACAAAGGTCATCTTTTGCGGTGCAGTGGGGTATACTAAAAAGCCTGAAATGTTACAGTCAGATTTCTGACAGTCATTGAATGGAACTAAATACGGAGCATATTCCACATGCAGCTGCATTCAGCTGCATGTGCTTAAGCTTACACCATCAAAAGCTGGTGTTATGGTTGAAATTGTGACCCTGTTTAACAGGGACTTTTAACCATGTGAGACGTTAAAACCGGGGAGTACGCGCAACTGACGTTTTCTGTAGTTCTACATTAAAAACATGTCATTATGATATTTAAACAGAGTCACTGACATCTGTTTTACGTAGACTTATTTTATTGCATTACTTTGGTTACATTTATGGCTCTGAAGTACACCTTGAACACATTATACTGTATTGTTGTATAATATGTCCACTGTGTGTAGGACATCAATGTAATTACTTCTGCCAGTGGTCATCGACCTGTATAAGACATGGATGCAGTCCCTGTGACTTGGAGGTTGGCTTTTGAAGAAATGTTTTGAAACCTAGTAAAATGCTGACTATGTGCACTGTCACTTTAACTGGTTTTAAGGAAATAGATTATGCTGAGGCCCTTTTAAACCTCCTGAAAAACAGCTACAATGCATCTGTCTGTCAGCTTACTCAGTCAGGCCCCTAAATGTATAGATATATTTGTTGTCATATTACATTTAAGGCAGAAAAAATCAATTTGGCACAGTTTTTACAAAAATAAATTAAGCTTTCGAGACTAAAATTTTCTGTTTTGACCAGTCTTAAAATGAAAGTGTTTTTCTCTGCTGTAAATTGTTATTTCAGTGTGGGGCTTTATAAAGGTTCCTGTTATTTTACAGATAAGCCACTTGAGGAACTGCAATTTTCTGCATGTAGGAATTGTTCAACCCTCGAGGCTGCTGCTTGAATGTTCACTGTCAAGTGACAATAGAGGTGTAATTATTACATTTTCTTAAAAACTTTAAACAAAGTAGGGTTTAGACTGAATTGAATGATACAATTTTTACTGGTCAGAAATTGTAACTCTATGAAAGATTTATGTTTTGCTCTCACACTAAATGGCACAAATAAAGATACCAAAGTTATGCTGCTCATATCAAAGAAATATGGGTAACAGATTTGAGCCAAAAGTAAATCAATACACCACAAATGAATGAATAAAAAAAATGTTTGATTAATCTTAGGGTTAATATTTGGCTCATTGCAGTTGCACTTAAAATGATTTTTAGCACCATTATGTATGGTATAATGAACTGTACTGAAAAGACAGAAGGTAAAGTAAAGCATATGGGTATTTATAGATTCCAGCTGCTCTGCATAGTTCTGATGCTAAAAATTAAAATGATCATGTTGAGTAACTTGTACAGAAGTGCTCTAATAACTTGTGTGTGTTTAGAGAATGCAGTATATTACAGTTCACAGTCGTCATCGTAAAGCTTGTGTTTGTTTTACAGGGAACCCTCCAAATGGCAGGTCAGGGATGTTGAGCATTTGGGACGGCTGGTCTTTTCTCTTTCAACAAAGCAGATCAACTCAATCCCCCTGGTAAACTCAAACATCTTCAAACCCATGCAATTAATCAATATCATCACACTTAAACTGGTTCTCTGAACCAATAATATGTAACAATCAATGTTTTTCCTGCACAGACAGTGTTGGATAAAGACACAGTGGAGCAGGTCCTTGTGAGCCAAAGTCTGTGGGAGGACAGCCCCATTGGTGGGGTCTGTGTCACACAGTGTATGGACAAACATCGTCACAGAAGACAGACTCAGAGTCTCATTCGAGGGATCGTTAAAGCACGGAGCAGGAGGGCCAAAGGTTTAGAGCTGCACCTACACTGTGTCTAACACATTTTATCTTAACATGCCAGTGACTGTTGTTTGGGCACCACTCCACCTGTGACCCGACAGCAGATAAGTGCCGCTTTGAATTGTTTCTTTGTGTTTGATTTTCCTGGAAGTCACCAGCCTCTCTCCCCACAGTGCCAGTTCCAAGCTGTGCAGACATCAGGGGGACGTTTCCTTCAGCATGGACTTCCACTCAGCTCAGTCGCATGGCACAGGAGGATTTAGAGCAGTGTGTCGAAATCTTTGGACAAGATGCTGCGTTGAGCTCTGAGCAGCGGCGAGCACTGTGGATGAAACTCAGACAGGTTGGTAACTCTGCCAGTAAAAATAACTCAGTAATATATTCTCAAATACAGAAAGTCTTTGGCATCAAAAACACAAAAAGAGCTTTTCAATACATCACTATCAAAGAATTCCTGTTTCTTATAAGCTTTAAAATTCAATAGCAAAGATTGAATTAAAGAAAAAGAAAAGGGCAGGTCCCATTAAACATGAATTGTTTGCTGTAATCTGCGGTTGCAACATGTTCTGCTTCCTTATTCAATTCAGTTTTTTAGCCCAGTGAGAGAGCTGAGAGCGGATCAGGTGCTGGCTTTGGGCTCATTAGTGACAGAGATGGGAGAAAGAGAGCTGCAGGACACCAACCTTACTGATCCTGGTGTGTTGGCACATTTAGGAACACTGACTGACTGGAGCCTGAAAAAGGTAAACTATTTGCTGTTTCATTTACCTATAGAGCTGATATCAATGAAACAATATCAAACAGATTCTTTACATGTGTAATAGTGCCTTTAGTGCCTCCATTTTTTTTTTGTCAGATGAGAGCAGTGATCTTAGGTGTGATGCGGAAACGCAAAGTAAAAGTGGAACATTTGACAGCTGTTGATCTGGCAACATTTGGCCATCTGCTCTGTGGTCTTTACCCCTCAGAGATGAAAAGACTCAGTGCCTACAACCTTAGGTCAGTCAAATTTCTTCCTGCCAACCCACCTACCAACTTGTACACCTACTTACATACCTACCTACCTATCTAATACGCAACTACCTTCACACCCATCCACTAACTGTATCTTACTTACCTGCACAGCCACCTACCCTTCTTAGCTATCTACATATACGTCAATCTCTTCTTTACCACGCTTTACTAAAACCTAGCTTACATTAACTAAGCTTAGCTTAGCGTATCTTTTTGACTCACCCGTTTCCTCATCTTAACGAAACCTAGCTTATCCTACAGTAATTTACCTTATCTTACCTGACCTTACTTTACCCTATCATATTCTAATTTACCTTTCCTACATACCAGTGTATCCTTATCTCAACTTGTATTACCTAACCTTACAAAACCATGTTTCCCTGTCTACCTGTTACCTGACCTTCTACTTTACCTTGTCATACTCAACTGAACCCAACCTACCTATGTTACCTCACCGACTACCTCTCTTACCTTACTTCACTTTACCCTACCATAGCTACCTATGCTATCCACCTATCTTACCTATCTGCCTACCTACCTACCCACCTGCCTGCTTATGTGCCTTTAAATAGCTATTATGTTACCATACCTATTTTTTAGCAAAATTAGCATGTTGCTATAAGCAGTGGAGGTCGTGCATCATTCTGTCTTGTACATTGTTAAACTTTTTTGTACCAACATAACTGACATAGTTAAATAAACAAAATGACACTTCTGTTACCTTACATACATTACATACCTACCTAAGCTACCTTACAATATTGTTTACACCAATTTAGTTTATGTTAATATTAATATGAAGAGTAAGTTCATACTCAGAAAAATAATGTTAATAGTAAGAAAATTATATTGTTGATAACTAGATCTTAAATATTTAGCTTTCTGAACAAGGAATTATCATTTAATCTATTTAATATGGTTTTATGTTAAAACTTTTTTATGTAGAGTAGAAAATACTTGATTGTCTTATTTTGTTCATAGTTTAATATATTTATTTAATACTTATCAATAATTCTTCTTTTCTCCTTACAAGTGAGTAGTTTATTTTTGTGCCATTTTTTTCATGGACACATTGTCATTGTACAATCGGGTTTTAATGAAAGTGTCTGTTTGACATTTTTGTTTAGCTTTACAGAAAAAGATGTGAATATAATTGTTGTGTATTATTCAGTGGAAATATATTCTCATATTTATTTACTTTACAAATTGACCCATGTTCATACCTGACCTATTGTACTAACATATCCACCCTGTGTTGTCTGGTCTGCCTACTTTAATTCAGAAGGCTTGCAAAATTCGGAATGTTCTGTTGTTGAAAAATTTACATAAAATAGTAAAAATAGCATCAAAACAACATCTAATATCGACAAAGATGAAACTTGTATTCTCTAGATGTCGCTAACTGGTATATTAGCTAGTGAATTCATTATGCACACACATCTAGTTGCAGATATTAGCAACAGATACAGTAGCTGATCATCTAACAGCATAACATACTTGCATGTTGTGGCTTCCAAGTAGCTGGATGATTCCACATGCAGCCCTCTGACAGATGTTTACTAACAGGAGGCTGGCACATCTTTTCAGCTGCACAGACCTGAAAACATTCTGCATACCCTCAGAGGAGTATGAAGTCCTGACTCTCTCTCCTCAAACTGCAGCATGGCGGTTGTGTTCCTGCGGGAAATGTCTCTGCCGTGCACAGAGCAGCAGATGGAGATGTTGACAAGCCGTTTGTCCAGACCAGAGGCCTTTGGTCCAGTCAGTGCTTGGGGACCCGAAGTTTTCACAGAAATTGGGACATTGGCAGGTGCAGTAGAACATATCACCCCTGAGGGAATATGTTTTTTGATCAACATTTTCCCAAAACTGTTTTTGCACAAAGGAAGGAGGCAGTGAAAGGCCTTGGATGGATGGCGACAATTAGATATATCCCTGAGGGTGTGGAAATTAAGGGAAACTTTTACTGTGATATGATATGAGGAACGTTAATTATCTAAGTGCAGATTTTGTGTCTCTGTCCAGCGGGCCTGGAGGACATGGTGCTGTCAGCTCTGGTACAAGAACAAGTCGGGGGAATAATTCCTGCAGCCATCACCGTGATGTCTGAGAAAAAGCTGGCAGTGAGTCTCAACCTCTGATTTTAAGATCATTAAATCAATGTAAATGACAGACCAAAGTTTGGCACTAGTATTTATCACAGTTCATAAATAAAAATAGTCAAAATCTGATTGGTTGAATATAAGACGTTGGGTTGTTCTTTGAGTGTTAAAGCATTAAAGAAAAATAGGTAGACTCTTTTCAATATAAGCTCGTTGACACTCCAAGGTAGAAAAGAACTGTTTATGATGAAAAAATAATTCAGGTCAAAATTTCATCAAATAGTTTTAACATCTATTTTTTTGTGCATGCTGGTTTGCTTTCACAGTGGCTGAACTTACTTATCATATAAGCTAAAACATATTTAGTAAGAAAGGGAATGGGACTCTATGCGCCATGATACCTAAGTTACTTTTTAAATTTTAAAATCAATTATTAAGTTTCCACATGACTCAATGGCTCAAGCACTCAATATGAAAAGGTACAAAATGGTCCGCACACCAAAAAAGCTCCCTTGCAACTTTACGATTTATTCCAAAGTGACGTTTCGGGCCATGCAGCTCTTCCTCAGACTCAGAGTCAGAGTCTGAGGAAGAGCTGCATGGCTCGAAACGTCACTTTGGAATAAATCGTAAAGTTGCAAGGGAGCTTTTTTGGTGTGCGGACCATTTTGTACCTTTTCATATAGTTTTTTTGGGATCCAGCACCCTAAATAGGATGTGCGCATCTACTATATCCTTCAAGCACTTAATATGCCATAGGGACACAAAGTTGAAAGGATACAAACTCCTTCTGAGTCCTTGCTATCTGCTGCAAAAAGTTGAAGTTTATTGAGTGGTGGATATTGGGATGAACGAGTTTGAATTAAGTAATTCAAACTAAGTTCAGGAGAATTTGGTTTATGGGTAGAAAAAATGATTGTATTTTGATGTATGACAACAGAGAAATTGAACTTTGTAGCTCATTCTGTCAAAGAGAAGTTGATTATGTGCAAACTATGGCAGGGATGAGGAAAAATTGGTTTAGAAGAGATTAACAATTAAATTATCCTTTAATTTTACCAAGAAAACCTAACTTAAATTATTACTGATAAATAACAACTTCCTGACTTACAATTCATAAGCAGTAATGAGAAAGAAATTTTGGAAAATCTCACAGTTCATGGCCTACCAGCTACAGGATATGGTCATGTAGAAAGAGGTCCTTTTTAGCACTTGTTTATGACTAATAAGCAGCCAGTATGCTTCAAATTAACATGCTAATCAGTAGCAAGTTTTTAGCAAATCTATGAACCCTAAACTAAAGGGTCACCCTCTATTCAAATGTCTCTCCTTTAATAGTGTTCTGCATGTTCAGTTGTGATTTGTGTTGGCTGTGTGTCTTAAAGGTGGTGTTCAGTGCTCCTCAGCTGTCCTGGCTGAGTGCTGAGCAGGCTTGGGCCATCACCGAAGAGCAGTGGGACGAGCTGGACAGTGAGCAGAGACATGCTGTTGGACTGGCTCGATACGAGGGGGACGTCCTGCTCGAGCTCAAAGGTATATCTGCCAAATATGAGGCTTGTAAAATTTGGTTTTTATGACCCTTTTATATAGTTAATCTGTCATAGTTATTTTAATTAACCCAGGAAGTGTTTGGGAGCACATTTTCTTTTATTATGGTTACACTTATCTCCTCTAACCAATTTGATTTTTATATTGTGTTTATAAGGGATTAATAAATGTTGTTTGTCTGCCTCTGCAGGAAGAAATTCAGCTCCAGCAGATCTGAACACGCTCAACTTCCTTTTACACTCACTGCTGCTCAGCCTCTTATTATGGCAGCTAATTTAAGATGCTGGAAATAATTGAATTTGTTCCTTGACCTTCCTTGGTATCATCACATTTGTACTTTAAATAAATTATTTTGGACTGTCCTTTTCCCTCCTTGTCTTGCCTTTCAATTTACATAGATCCTGTTTGTGTCATCAGCTGTCTGCTGCGTATATTTCATTTTAATATGAGCAACCAGCCTTGAAATATGTAAATAAGTACATGCATAATATTCATTTGATAGAAAGTATAATTGAGTTGCACAATGTTTTAAAGTTATTACGGAGTGGTAAGGAAGGTAACTGGATAAATTAAGTTTAACATTTTGATTTCTGCCTGTGAACACTGGGGTCTTCATAAGAACTTTAAATATTTTTCACATTTATTTGTAATTTGTGTTTACTGAACAACCTGTCCACAATCAGACTCAGGACTTGCATGAAAATCACTGTCTCCCTAGAAGTAAATTGTTACTTTTATTTGAATACTTAATCAAGACTTAATGTATAAAGTGATTTTCCAGTACCTCTGCTTGGAGAGTAGTGCATCATTGTATTTAAATGGACATAACTCTCACAGACAATTTCAAAGGCACTGGGAACAAATGGATATGAACAGACCAATATTCCTCCTTATTTAGTTATCAGTAAAGTATAAAACAGTTAAAAGTAAAGTATAAGTACAAAATATATAAAAGATAAAATCCTACAGGACAATGCAATTGATTCTATATACAAATGTGAGATAAGAGAAAAGGATAAATATTAACAATATAGAAATGTATTGCACTTTGTCCACATGGAGGCACCAGAATTAACACAAACTAAAGGTTCCTTACATGAGCTTTAAGCATCTTTGAGATGTTCTACATACACAGTAGAAAGATCATCAGGTTAAGCCTATAGTAAAAGGCTGAGACATAGTATTTATGACAAATGTGATTTATGTATCAGTTAAAATATAAAAAATGTAGAAGTGATCTTGTCCCCTTCATTGTCCAGTAAATATGCTGATCCTGTTTATGCCCCTTGATGTATAACCAAATTGTAAACCATACTAAAGAAAATGCACTCTCAATATTAATAGTGTTTGCACTTCAACAACTATTCATTTTCCCTTTTTTAATTTATATTTGACATCCTCAGACACATCTAGCAGAGACATGACAGATAATCTTGTTAAAGAGATGTGGATGGAAATGAACAGGTACACTGCCAGACAACTCATTGGATTTTAGTAACTCAACTGAATGAGATTAAATCAAAGTCATATAAATGCACCTAAAATGAACTGTCAAGAGCACAGAAACCATTGATATAGTACCTGAAAATAAATGGATGGAGTAGAATTGAAAAGTGTTTGCTGCAGATGATATATGAAACATAACAGAGTAAATTAAAACAATTTAATCCACATTCCCTGAACTTAGCAAACTAAAAAAAAATGAGGGAAATGTCCATTGAAAAAGACCCAAACACCTTAATGATTGAATAAAGTGTAAAAAGCATAAAACATCAAAACCATCTAAAAGCTAAGACTTCATTCTTCTTGAGCTTGGAAGAAAATAATTGCATTTACTGCCATCACAGTGATTAAATGGCTTTTTGTGCACTTGTACTTTTAAGTTGTTTGTAAAAATCTGGAGTTTAACTTTGTTTACATTGTCTTGTGCTTTGCTACTTAGGCATCTGCTCTAGAGTTTCAAATGAAAATGTAGATGCTGCAGAACAGTCTTAGAAGACCAAAATTCAATCTCTCTGTATATTTATATATGGCTGAAATAATAACACTACAACTCGACTCGAAAAAAATATTGGGAGACTTTCAGGGGCATAGAGATTTCTGAGTGCATTCCTGTCCTTAACTATAATGTCATCTAAGTTACTGTACTGAAGTGCAATATTCTTGCATCCTGTCCCCCCGCTTTTCCCCAGTTAGAGTCTTTTTTTTTTTACCAAATAAATACCTGATAATTTACACACTGATATCTGAGTCAATGCCATCCTAAAGCAGTCAGAACTACATGGTAGTTGGATGAATATAATGGCCATAGATTTTCCTCGAAATTTCAGCTAAACTTTCTACACTTAACTCTTTTTATGAGTGTTATTACCCAACAACTACCATCCTATTGCCAGGTAAATATCTTATCATTAGCGGACTGGCTACCATGCATTTGTCTCAGTGTAAGATAAAGTTTGCGGCCTCCGCTCTGGTTTGCTGGTTGCAGCGCAGCCCTTATCCAGAAGGTGGCGGTGTAGCTGCGCCGCTGGTCAGTAAGTAGGTGTTGCTCTAACGTCTCCACTTTGTCCACGGTCGTGACGTATTTCCTGGGGCTTGTACGGACCACTCAGCGGTACACTAGAGGGGTATCATGACTATTTATAACCAGCAATTCTCGGTTATCAATTTTTCAGCCACCATACCGTGCCGTCGTCGGTTGTAACGCCACGGTGAGACAACAACAAGCCGGGTCGAGCAGGATGTAAACGGAAGCTGGTAAGTTGAGCCTATTGTAAGTTTCCCGTCCGCTTCCAGCTCGTATTTTTACTTGTTTGGGTTGCGTGGTCGCCGAGTTTGCCGTGTTTTTGTAGCCCTGGTGGCACACGGGTGGACCCTGATTCGGGACTGTACAGGACGGTTTGTTGTGCTATTAATCCTGGTTGCTGTCAGTTTGTTTGTGTAAGGGATTGGAGGGGGATCTCGTCCCTCACACACCGAGGTGACGTCGACTGCGCCGCGTCCGGTTTCTGTGGCTGTTCCTGGGAAAAACCGTGTGGTGGTTCGTGATCCAAACCTCTCGGAACGAACGAGCACAAGACAAGATGTGAGCAGCTGGAGGTCGAAAATGCTAGGTAGGGCTGGTTGAGAGCGAAGAGAGGGGGGCACCTGTGTCTGCCTACTCGCGGTGTCAAGTTTACGTTAATCACGGCACTTTTCAGACATATTTGTCAGGCAGGAGGGAGACATCAGAACAGCCGAGCCAAACTATGACTACGTGTTGATGTCAAGGGCTTACCGTGTGAGGTGAGTCCACGGACCGCCAACTCAATGCCTTACTCCGATCAGCTGATGCATTTAAACCTCTTAACTTTAGCTCACAAACATGAAAGTGTAGCAGGCCTAAGACAGAAAGAAGTTTTCCTCTTTAATACACTTTTAATCTTTTGGGTCTTTCTACAGCCCAGCACCAAGAGCTGATTTCAGTCCACAGCTCAGAGGAAACACCACTGGTCTGCAAAAGCATGCCCTGCTGTGCTGTCGCATGGAGATGACTGCAGTGCTGAACTTTAAAATCACAGGTGATCAATGCAAGTCTGAAAGTCACAGCTGATGTTTCTGGGCCACACTTGAAGCTGTGAAACAGTTTTAGTCTGGTAAAACTTTTAAGATGGATTTGGAGAAGTGAATGTGTAACTGAGCCTTGAATATAAATGTGTCAGAGTAAATTAAAAGATCGTGCTCCTAAGAAAACATGTTGCTTGTTGTATCCTAAAAGACAGGGCAATGCATTGAGTTTTAAAACTATGTTGATATATTTTAAAACAAGATTTGGCATGGGTTTGGATGGTTTTTATTTATTTTCTTAATAGTGATGTGAAATCAATGCTTAAAATGGTGCAGATACCTAGGACTATGCATTATGACTATCCAGTTAAAAATAATATTTTGATTTTACAGATTTGAAAAAAAATAAAAATACACTTCAGTAAAATACCCTGAGATGTTCGAGTTTTCAAAGTCAAGTATTTGACTCGCTGTTATTGTGTATCTGTGTGATGTAGTTCTTAATGGACAGAAGACATGAGCTTGTTCAAATCGGTGTGTAGTTTTTACTCTAACACAAATAATCATTTAGTGTATTTTTGTTTATAATGACAATGCTGGATTAAAGATGGTCCTGCCCTTTGCAACTACAAATTGTTTCAGTTCACACCTTGTGGGTCAGAATATCTGCAATTCAATACTGTTCTCGTAGTTGTTTAGCCCTAATATACGTGTGCCTGCCTTTCTATGTGGAACGTGCCATGCCACGCTCTTGTGCTCTTCCAAACCTTCTGACACTGTGAATTGTCACACAAACGATGTCTTTGTAGAATTAATCTGAAGGTCTTGATTTGTAGCAGTTTTTTTTAATCAATGCACCGTGGAAAGCCTAATGTGTCTTCAAAGTCCAGAGGCTCATGATAATGTGGCTAAAACAACAAGTATCTCCTTATTACCTTATCCAATTTAATAAATAATTGAATCAGGCTTTTAAGTGCAGGCATGATAAAAGGGAAACAGCTTAATCTTGGATTTTTGCCCACACAACAAGCTATTTAGATTAGATTAGATATTCCTTTATTAATATTATTTTATGTTTTAGGTAGTCTGAAGAAATCAAAGGAGCTACAGCAAGACTTGTAGTTCAGGAAACAACTTTATTAGACCAAAGCCTTTCGGCTTGTGCCTTTCATCAGGGTCACAAGCCAAAATGCGTCAGTCTACTAAAGTTGTTTCCTCAGGCTTGAACCAAACATAGACCATGCTCAAATAGGACAACTGCCTTTGACATGTGCAGACATAACTGCTAGGCCATCGGCACCTCTTGCAGTAATAATAACAGCTCCTTTGTGCATTGTGGTTTGGTTTAGCAAGTATCAGATGTGTTGATTCTGGTGCCAGTGTTGCCCATCCCAAGGGGTGTTATGGTAACTTTGATTATCACATTGATTCTTTTCTCATGGCCAAAGGGTCAACTTGAAGAAGAAAATGTTGGAAACTTAGTCAGAAAATAATTATTTTTTGTACTTTGTGAAAAAGAACAGATATAACACTTTGTATTGTAAAACTCTGAAACTGATACAGACAATCTTAGACAATCTAAGATTTATTTAAATCTTACTAAGAAATTAGAACGTACCTGCAGTACTCTCCCTTATGTTTCCATGGCAGATTTTTGTCATATTTTCTGTGTTTTTATTTTTTTCTTGAGTAACAGTAACACTGAGTAACAGGGTGGGGACTGCTTGTGCCTCCTGAGATAAAACAATATTGCATATGTCGATATAGCTGTTACCTCTATAATTCAGACTAAATGCCAAGTCTTATGTCCAGTAGAAATAGAAAGCTTGTTTACGGTAAAACCACCCACACATGGCAATATACTTATTGACCACAGGATAATCTATTGAAAATGTTTAGTCTGAATGTAAACTTCTGATTTCACAATTAAATTGTTGTTGGGAGAAAATTCATTTATTCTCTTGTTTTTCACTCAAGACGTTACTAATTTCAACAGTGACCGTGTGACACTAGTTTTCAGAACCTGTGGATTTGACTTAGAGCAGACTTTGTTTTCATTATAGATTCCCAGTAAAACAGATGAATGTATGTAATAACATGTATCCAGTTTTTAATTATAAAGGCATCAGGATATGATTGTTGGTCCTAATTGCCCAGTCCTAGCATACTGTAATTTCTTAAATTTTGTGAAATACTGAGCTGCTGACACAATAGATGTCTTTCAAAGAGTAACGTGTACCAGATCTGTTGCATCTGACAATATCCTATGATACTTCATCCGTGACGCACAAAAGCATCTGGATGATATATGCAAGTTCTTATTTTAAAAAACTGAACTTAAAAACAAGATTTTTTACACGGATGTGGCACTTTAATACTTGCACAGGAAGTTTGACAAACAAGATAGATGACTATGCTCAGAAGAAAGGAAATTTGGCAGGAAAATGAAATACCATGTAGCATGAGTTTCCTTATTATGTGCTCAGAATCAACAGAAGCAAAAGAATAAAACCAGTAAACCTCTAACAGCTAAAATAACCATTTCAAAGGCATGTTTGCAAAGAAGTAAGTATCATTTCTTTGTTCAGCTTCAGTTGTATCAACACCCTCTAACCTTACTGCGATGCTGTTTTTGGTCATAGTTAAATAACTTCAAAACTTCAATTACTGTATTCCAACTAAGACAAACCTGTCACGCTGTAAAAGGTTCCTGTGATTAGTAAAAGGAATTGATAAGATTTTTTTGTTGCCTGTGCTGTTATTGATTGGGTTCATTGATCTAAAGCTGTATCCATTCCCTTATCAATTCCAATAGAATATCTATTTGGAAAGAGTTTTCTGTGTCAACAATGTCAAACACATGGCACAGACAGAAAGTGCCTGACAAACTTTTACCCCTGCATAAAATCACAAAGACACAGTCACCGCTCTGTCAGAACAATTTTGTGTTGATGTTTTTAAGGCCACTCCTGTCTCCTGCAGGCCGTGATTACACCCTTGACTCCTTTTGTTGTTGTTAATCGTGCCTTCACTGCCTTTCACATGGTTACGTTGTTTTGCAGAACTAGGTGGAAGGTATTGTTTTTTTCTGGCCACGTATTGTGAGAGCAGATTTATTACTTTGTTACGCACATAAAACTAAGTAAAAGAGCACACTACTCCCATAGAGATTTGGCAGATTGCTTCTAACTAGAAATAGTTTAAATCTTTTGGATACATAACGAGTCTTTGGTCTAGCAGAGTTCCAGAAATATGTGACATAGCAACATTTCACAATAAAAGCACTGCGGGCAGAGACAAGTTGTTGTGCTGGCTATAAATTAACACATGCTCAGGTTGTCTGCGATCCATCTTACTGTGTAGGTACATTTTTTTAATCCTCCTTATATATCAGGTAAACAAATAGACTTAAGGTCAACATGGTACACATTTATTCAAAAAATTGCATTTATGGAAGCCGATTGCTAAGTTTGTTAACACTTTTTATGTTATTTTCTCAATTAAACATCCATTTTTCAAATTACTTATGAAGACCTTGTGTTGATAAACAGTAACGGATAAGTAGATGCATGCCCAGCTTTAAAAACTGCTACAGAGGTAAGATTTTTGTCTCTGAAGCAAAAATATTTAAAAGTGCACTTTTTAGAAATAAATGAATGTGTTTTTTAAATGTGCATGGAAGAGGGCAGCCATGTGGAGAAAAAATTAAATAGACTAAGTTGTTTTCCACATCTCAACCTCTCAAAACGCTTTTGTACTCTCAACCCTGGTCAGATATGGATTTATACAATTTTTACTTTAAAAAGTGAAGAAATGTCTTATTTTTTTTTTTCTGTTGGGCTGTATTCATTTTGACCTCAGTGTGAACTTTCACTAGTGTAGAGGTCTCTGAGTCCACTCTGAAGCACAGCGTTACAAACGTTATTCTGCACAGAAAACTTCCAGAGTGTAATTAAAAACCAGAGTCTATCAAGGTCTCTGTGTAGAGTCTTTTAAATGACATTATTTCTGTTTGTGTATGTTATTCAGATCAGAGTAAATAGTTTTCCCCACGAAAATTCAGCTATGTTTTTCTTTCCTGCCAAATTGTGAAGAATTTTTTTCTGTTCACTACTTTTAAAATTAAACTACCATAGGCCATGTTACATGATTTAATTTTTAACATGTAAAACACCCATAACAGTATAGAACAGAGAATCTGATCTGTAGTCAGAGGAAGACTAACCAAAACAGAGGAGGCTCAATGATTAAACATGATTTTGGTTATAATCACAACCTAAAACTTAAATGGATGAATGTCCAGTCTGTGTGTTGTCACAGTTGTGTTAACTATACATTTAATTTCAGAAAAGTGGAAGCTGAAAATTTGAATTGAGTCATAAAAATGACTAATCTCATGCTCTATAAACATACATCTTTATTTGAGCACCTGAAGTACCTCAAGTATTTCCACAATTTTTCAAAGCCAGAGAAATCTGTCATTTCTTTGTGGTTGTTAGGATGTGTCTTGTGACGATAATGGGGACAGAGCCAGCATGATGCTATAATGGACATTGCATGTTTGTTTTGTCCTTGAATGGCTCAGTTTTTCATTAGACATTGCTGCACAAAGAAGTGAGACCTGCTGATTATTGCTGCCATCTGTTGCTCTTTGTCAGTCATGTTCTGTGGTGCTTACGTTTGATGGACCATGATTGTTCTTGGGCTGCTCTCTGTTCTGTTGCTCCAACTTCCATGTTAAGTGTAACTTCAACCCACAGCCCCTGTGGCAGAATGGCCAAACCGGTCATCAGTTGGAAATAAGCACTTGCCCCCTGCCAAATGCTGGTGTTTTCGGTCAGTGTTGGGTAAATTTGGGTAGCCTACAAGCTACAGTGGCTGGTAAGTTAAAATAATGTTTCAGAGTGAAAGGTGACAGAGATAACAGCAATTGAATCTCTTTTTCTTGCTTATTTCATCATGTTTTTCAGATGGATGTTCATCACCTATAAGTCTTTGCTTCTGTTTTTCATCGGGGCTGGCGTCAGTATTAATACTTATAGTGTCTGTGTTGGATTGGCTGACTCTTGCCCCACTCATGCTGCTGTTGAAAGCGGTAACATTTTCAACCTTGTGAAGCTTTGCTTCCACTCTGAACATCACAGAGACAGAATGGGGGGAACGAGTTGACCCTCCAGTTGCTTCATTTCCAGAGATAGTATCAGAGGCTTTTTATTGGTGAGGGGGGACACGTGGACTTGGAGGGAGACAGGAGGGCTGTAAGTGAGTGTATCCTTTGTGTGTATGGGGAGCACGTGCTGAGTCGCACTGAGTTGCACTCATCTAAGCCTTATTGCATTGTGAATTGATGCAGATATTTTTCTCCTGCAATTTACAGTTGTTTCAGGAGATAGTCGTATTACGTGCAACAATTAAATACAGTGTTAGCCAGCTTGTTCTTCTATGCACATACACACAGAGGGCAGATTCTAGTGGCATGTTTCTTTAGAGACTTCACACTTTGAGCTGTAACACAACTGTATCCGGCTTATATAGCCTGTTCATTTGACATGCAGGAAAGTTTGCATGCACTGTGGTCTCCTGGTGGTAATATCAGATGGACTTTTATTGGAAAGAGTCAGGAAAATAAGAAACTGGTAGTATTTGTTTCCATCGAACAACACATAAATAGCAGCATGATGCTTTTAAGGTCGTGTGGCTGTGATCATTGCACTTCCTGTTATGGTACTAATGTACATATGCACATTGCATTGTGATGTTCAAACAATATCTTATGCAGGCCTATGCAGTGTTAATTATCCCTAAAAAAGAAAATGGTTTGCGATTTTAGTAATTAAATCTCAACATGTACGATTTTATTCATGTCCTCTTTTTGAAACAAGAAACAAACTGAGAAGGCAATCAGAGGAGACAGCAGCTCAATCTGTAATTCTTAAAGCCCCTTTCACACTGTCGCGCGGCAGCTACCCTGAATGCAGAGTGTTTTTTAAAGCGGCTGCTGCCGCCGTGGTACCAGCATAGGGTACGAGGCTGCAGTGATGTAGAGGTGATTTAGTGAACGCACAGCAGAGCCCGGCCAAAAGTCCTTCACAACACTCCCTCCCCAAAAACACTTAGTAGAAATGTTGTCCCATACGCAGTTTTTGTTCTGGTTATCTTTAAACAATGGTAGAGCCGTGTTGTAGAGCTCCTCGGGTTCTCTCCCTCCTTTGATGTGATTGGCTGCTGCCAGGCAGCTGCCACCAGAAAGTTCAACACGCTGGACTCCCAGCGGCAGGGCAAAATCTGTGCGTGTACACACAGGTAGCAACCACTTCTGGGTCCTATTGCCGCGGTCAAAACCACTCACCGTCAGCTGCCCCTCCTTCATTAAAATGACTGGAGGCGGCGCATTGCCGCGCGGCGTTGTGAAAGGGGCTTTAAGAAGCTGTAGTCTTGCCTATTTTGTATAATGCAGTTTGCTGCCTACTTGCAGATACTTATACATTTTGTGAGGCTGATGTTGGTGAATGACTGCAATCACTTTTAATAGAGAAATAACGGCAAAGAAATCCACATTTTAGGGTTAGATATGCATGATTTAACTTTATTCATATTTGTTTTTATTTTCATGTTATTATTTTGCCCACACACAGTTTTTTTTTCTAACTTACCCTGTCATTTAATCTTCTCTGCATCTTGATCTGTTTATCATCCTTTGAGAGTAGGCTTCAATATCAAGACATATGAGTGTAAACAATATCCTGATTAAGTATAAACTGTTTCCTTTTGAAACTGTCCCGAGGACTCTGGTAATGAGGCTGGTATCATCCTTTGGGTTTAATGATACTTGGCTAATTATAATTTGGTGTAGTTATTTCTTCTGTATCACAGTCCGACATATGGCTTCAATTCTCTGTGGTGCCACTAAAGATCACTCATAGTGCTACGCTTGGCTTCTTCTTTGTCTCCTGGCACAGTAAAGTGGTTGGGCAGCTCTTATCCCATGGTGTGTGGTTTTTACACTGACGTAGAAGACACTGAGTGGTTGAGCAACCGGATGAGGTCACAGGCGTCAGTGCATAAAGTTGGCGTGTGTGTGTCGTGAAATCAAACAGAGGTTTGGAAACTCACCCTCTATTTACTTGGTGCATCAAAGGACAGAGGACAAAGTTAAGTAAGTTGGGACAACAGATTTATCTCTTGCTCTTCTAACTCTCCTGTTATCTTAGTTTTTTAAATGTTAGTATTAGCATTATTTAAGACAAACTTTGCAAAAGATTTTTTATTAGTGGCCTTAAGTCACATTTTAAATGATTCATACAACACTGTTTATTGATAACTTCAGTATAAACTGGAATACAAAAATGCTGTTAATCATATGCTTTATTACTATGGAGCAATGCCACTGAACAGCATTTTTGTTCAGAAAATAGATCAGGTGAAGACAAACTAGAATTAAAAGCAAGCTCTGGGTGTCAGTGTCTGCTGCTCAAAAGCTAAAGAAACCCTGTCTTCTTATATTGTGTTTGTTAGATGTATGGTTGTCTGTGTTTTGTCATCCAGGTGATGTAAGAAATACCAGTCATAGAATAGTCAAGCATGGATTATAGCTTGTCCTATCAGCTTATGAGGTGAGCAGCGACCGAAGACTGATTCTTAAAACAATGCCCTGATAGCCTGTCAATGACCAAGTGCAGAGCTGTAGACAGTTTTTTTTACCTTGGTGTCAATTTTTGTTGTACCCCTTTGCCACTCAATTAGGCATAGACGAACACAAGGTGGTGGGCTATTACACCAGTGCCTAGGCTTGTGCTAAAAAAAATTAACTGATCTGTGCATCAGTTCGAATTCACAGAACTGATACAGCCCCAATGCTGAGACAGACTTTGTTAAACACACCTCTGGTATAATTACCCATGACGCAGCTTCCAAAAGTTTCCAAAGATAGCCGAAGAAACCAAACTTCATGATGCAATGCACCTACAAAATTTAAATAACATATAAGATCTCCGAAGACCTGAAATTCAGGTTTCATAAGTTGTATGATCCTTTAGAACCTTGTCCTTGCTTTTTTTGTTTTTACAAAAAGAACAAAACTTGTCTTGAATTCTCACAAATGTGAAGTCATTGTCTTTAATTTACACATATTATGATGTATATCGTGGCCTCCATCCAGGATACAAAAAAGTCCTCTAAAGCATTGCTAATGCATTCAAATATACTAGAAAATACTTAATTAAATTACACTAAAATCTGCAATGAAGCTACACATTTTTCCTGTTGCTAAATTAGAAGTATTTACATTTGTAAGAGATTATCCCTGAGTTTGTAAAATGTTGCCCTCTTGCAATGAGTATAAATTTATGGCCCTCTTGGTGACCAATTTATCTTAAACTTTACACTTTGCTTGGAAAATTAATGCAACATTTTGCTGAAAAACCAAAGGATTCATTTGAAAAGTCTCTTATCAAATAGGCATTTTTATTTTTCATGGCTGTCTGCAATAACTGAAAGCCTACTGGCAAGTCTTAAATCATAACAGCTTCATATTTTAAGATGAACAATATTAATTGACTTATAAAAGGGCACACATTGTTTTTGTCAGACTTTGAAGTTATTTTAAGTCTGACCAAAGACAAAGTCACTGAAGAGAGTTTTTTTGCTGACAAACAGTTAAAAAATTATGCTAAAAGGAAAGAGTCATGTTTCTTTAATATATTTTAAAAGGCTGAGGAATCAATCAGGTTTGATGATTAGGCTTCTTTTGCTGAGCTAATTGATACCACATGCTTGTCAAAATTTTTGATTTACAAATCAATAAAAAGGCAACAATAGGCTGCTAAATAAAAAAAAATGACTGAAAAAATTGCCTTTGTCTGCACACTTGAATAAGAGATTTTCTCTGAAGCTCAGTATATAGAAATTCCAGGCATCTGCTTACGTGCTCATTGTTATTGGTTAACCCTTAATTGGTGAAATAATATAAATCTGATAAGTCACATGTTGTGCAGACCTCTTTGCACCTGATTTTGAAATGTCAGCTAATACAATGTTCATCTTTTATCCTTTAAAGCATTCAAACGTGTTGGGTGAATAGACGTGGTTTGATTTTAAAATGAAATGCAAAAATACTTGTAATTAATGACAGTAACTATCCTATTATGTGGGTGAAGGACCTGATAATGCCGGGAACACATTAATCCAGAGAATACACTTGAAGACTCTAGGGTAATATTTTTATTCGTCACCATCTGGGCTGATTTATATAACTCTATTGGCCCCTTTTATTTGGTTACGTGTAAGAATCCAAAAATATTATTATTTAGCACTGGGGATTTTCAATCTTTGTGCAGAGAAGTGCCGTTAAAAAACTACACTACCAAGTGTGCCATCTCAATATTAAGGTGGATCAACATGAACAAGAAAACCACAAAAACATTAAATTCTCCTATGGATCTGTTCCATTATTCTATCCAAAGATGCAACACACTGAACATCATAATAAAAATCACATCTGTCTCCTGTTATCACTTCATTATAATAACAAGGGCCCTAGAAAACAAGACTGTCATGTTTATGGAAACATCCACAAAACCATTAAGCATACCAAGCTTTGTCGTAAGCAAATTAAATAAGTGCCTGTCAAAATATCAAATCAACTAGTGCACTGCACGGCATTGTTACAATCCTTATGAAACACCCTC
This sequence comes from Cetoscarus ocellatus, assembly GCA_037902135.1. Classification (NCBI taxonomy): domain Eukaryota; kingdom Metazoa; phylum Chordata; class Actinopteri; order Labriformes; family Labridae; genus Cetoscarus; species Cetoscarus ocellatus. The sequence goes on from JBAMNC010000387.1 coordinate 8,505,986, forward strand.
AACAGAGTTTAAATAGTTTTCTTGTCCAAAAGCTACAAACCTGATTTGTTTAATAGAAATGTTTAAGTGTAGTAAGTATCAGTACTTAGCAAGAACATTGCTGTTTTTTGTGAAATCATCCATATCTGAGTGAAAATCATGAAACCTGATTATAGGAAACAAACCAATAGTTAAACCCTTTCTCAGCCTCAAATATATGCACAACTACGTTCCCCGTTTTATATTGCTTCACAAAATACAAAGTGTGGTGATCGGGCAAATGCAGAAAAATGGGGAAATTAACTAAACTTATGAACATAAATATATGGAACATATGAGAATGCTCCCAAACACAGACAGTTTTTCTCATGTCATGTGCAAAAAACAACAATGAAAAAGAGCTCCCATCTGCAAATTCATGTGTTTTGCTGAACTCAGTCACCTTGGGGCCTAATTAATTACTTAAAGTTGCGCTTAGTCTTGATAGTAGTCCTTTTGGTCAGTTTTCAAACAACCTTAGGGTCTTGGAGTTTTTCATGTTCAACGATATCAGCTCACGGCGATATTTTGATCAGAACACCATCAGTGAAGCAATGCCAAATAAGGAGCTTCAGTAAAGCTGTCTTGCATATAAAGGTGCTGCTCCAGTGATCATGCTACTTGGCGGTTTTGGTATCTCTGCTAACTTAAGCCACATTTATGCTGCAGTTTCAAGCCTTAATATTTACACCTGTGCCTCACCTCCGCTCTGACCATCACAGAGATGGAATGGGGGAACAAGTTGACCTCCCATTTGCTCCATTTACAGAGTTTACAGGCTTAATTCTGGCGAGAGGGGGGTAGAGGTAAACAGGAGGGCTGTGAGTGTGCGCCCTGCATCCAAAGTTGTATCACCCACCACCACCACTGTAAGTCTACTGTAACAACAATGTCAAACTTGTGGTGCTCCTTGTTTTCAGTAATTCTTTGGGTCTACGAATGCCTTACCATGTTGCTAGTGTTGCCACCCATGGTAACAGACATCACACATTAAGCTGTTTGTGTCACATTTAAAAGTAAGTCGCTCCTAAGGCTGTTTCCATCTCTTGTCAGCCACTTGTTGTTTGTGCTGATTGGGCTTGTTGCGAAAGTATGGAGTCATTGTTTTGCAATACATGAGGAAATGAATAGAAGGAACTGATGGGAAAATCAAGCATAAAGGCAAATGACGTGGATTCCACAATTACTCATTAGTTGTCAAATTCTCAACTGGATCCGATGTTTGATTCCTAACCTTTAGAAGAGTGCAGACTATTAAAACAGGGATCCTACAGATCCTTAAAAAGTTTGGATGGTCTTATCTCTGAAATTATTGTCTCCGAAATTGTTAAGCTATATAAAAATGTAATAAGTCTTAGTTTTCATTGTGAGAGGTCTTACATTTTAAATGTCATGTTGGCTAAGACTGTCTTTATATAATTTTTGTCTTTTTAAGGGCTGCTTCACAAAACATGGGAAAGAAACTGTGGCAGAAATGTGTCGCTTGCACAATAAGCATCAAAACATTTTCTGTCCATGCACATTTGCTTTTCTATTTCTCTTCCACTCTCTCTGAAGAGTACCATAGCATGACATCCTGTTACCAATGTTATATTTAGTAATATGGCCATTGATGTTTTTTGTAGTTTGTTCTGCATTGCAAAACATTGCACTAACTGTTCTCAGTGGGTCTTCCCAAGGTCTTAAAGGTCCTTAATTTGATGGTTAAAAGTGTGAAAGAACCATGTCAACATTCAGTAATAGTATTCTATAAAGCTGCATAGTGCAAACTGTAATGCTATCAGTTATAGCAGAAGTTGAATTCAAGTCTAATATCTCTAAACCGTTACTGAGTATCGTAAGCCTTTATAAAAACATGGCTCATGGCTTTTGTATTGGACTACATTGCTTATATAGTTCTACCCATTCATTTGCCACTGAGTGTACTGCATTTGAAACACAGGCAAGAAAAGACTGATGATGTTGATGGTGATGAAATGCTGAAAGCCTGCATGCATCAACAGCGTCCGTCGAGGGCTAGTAAGCAATGGAAAGAGGCCAGCTGGCAGCAAGTGACGCAAATCATCTGCACCTTAAAGTCTTGCCAGGAATCAATGTAACCATTGCCCCAAATCTCTGAAATTAAAAGACGTTCAGTGTCTGTCGGCAGCTGTTTATTTGGCTACTGGTGCTCAGGGACAGAGTTAATGTCAAAATATCTGTTTAAAAACACTCATCATCTTGAATAATGAATTAAATGCTCCAAATATTTGAAACCACTTTGGAAAGAAGTTATTTTTTTTATCTTTCTATTGGTTTTTCATATCAGTGGTTTATGTTGGTATTAAATTGGGTATTGGTATTTAATGTGAAATGATTTTGAGGCTTAGTTTCTCAACTAATCAGTCTTCGTTAACATCTAATTATCCAGTGCAGAATGTGCTATAAATGCCTCTAAGTCAAGTTAAGTTATTTGATAATTGGATGGCTGATGCTGGAATTGTTGGGGATGACAGAGGGCTTTTAGGCTTACTAAAGGATTAAAAAATGTCTATATATATATATATATATATATATATATATAAAGCTACTGTACACTAAAGATTTAATAATGTTCTTGGTGGACTGAAAAGGCAACGGACCAGTCACTCAGAATGCGTTTTAAGTTCATCTACAGTTTCCTGACTGACAGAAGCCAGCAGCTCAGGCTGGGGCAGGTCACCTCGGACATTCGGACCACCAGCACAGGGACCCCCCAGGGATGTGTCCTTTCTCCACTACTCTTCTCCCTCTACACAAACGACTGCACCTCCACGGACGCCTCTGTGAAGCTACTGAAGTTCGCAGACGACACCACCGTCATCGGTCTCATCCAGGATGGTGATGAGACTGCTTACCGACAGCAAGTGGATCAGCTGGTGCTCTGGTGCAGTCAGAACAACCTGGAGCTAAACACGCTCAAGACGGTGGAGATGGTAGTGGACTTTAGGAGACACCCCCCCGCCCTGCCCCCCCCTTACAGTCCTCAGCAGCCCGGTGTCCACTGTGGAGAGCTTCAGATTCCTGGGCACGATCATCTCTCAGGATCTGAAGTGGGAGCAGAACATCAGCTCCATCCTCAAGAACGCCCAGCGGAGGATGTACTTCCTGCGGCTCCTGAGGAAACATGGACTCCCCCCTGAGCTGCTGCTGCAGTTCTACACTGCAGTCATCGAGTCTGTCCTGTGCTCCTCCATCACTGTGTGGTTCGGAGCTGCCACCAGGCAGGACAGGTCCAGACTGCAGCGCACTGTTAGGTCTGCTGAGCGAATCATCGGTGTCCCCCTGCCCTCTATCCAGGACCCGTACTGCTCCAGGACTCGTAGGAGAGCAGGAAACATTATGAGGGACTCCACTCACCCTGCTCACAGACTCTTTGAACTGCTCCCATCCGGCAAGCGCCTCAGAGCCCTGCGGACCAGAACAAGCCGGCACAGGAGCAGTTTCCTACCCATCGGCAGTCACCATTCTAAACAGCTCATAGCTACGTAATTAATAAGAGCTGCAACTTTTTAAACAGTTAATAGCTGCACTGTCACTGCACAGCTGCACTTTCCTCTCTTCAGTTGTAAATATTCCTGGATGCTTGCTTGTATATATTCCTGATGCACTTTTTTTTTTTTTTTACACACACTGTATTTGTTAAGAGTTTTGTACATTTATATTTCTTCATTTTATTTATTTAATCTTATCCTCTATTTGTTTTAAATTTTACATTTACCTTATTTTTATTTTGTCTCGTTCATTTACGACTGTACTTGAGAGAAAACAACTGCCGAAGTCAAATTCCTTGTATGTCTCGCATACTTGGCAATAAAAAACTATTCTGATTCTGATAAATACTTGTATAGTCTAAAGACTGTGTTACTACATGTTAGACAGAAAATATCAAACAATAACTTAAATACAGTAAGGGTTGGAACAGCATATCAGTTTGCAGTAGATTTTTTTCCTGCCCTGTGTGATACATGTGTAAAACCGCTGGTGCCAAGCTCTCCTTATGTGTATGCTGATGATGAACACACATCAAGGTTGAGTGGCTGAAGGCATTAACAGTGGGATATAATGGAGTGTCTCCATTGTGTGGTATTACATCAACTTGCTTTGACTCTAACATTTTTTATTGTTTTTAAATTTTCCAAACATATAGCAAAAGTTTGCATTTACCTTTTAAAACAGGAAGATTATTTCATGTTAACAGACATGTTTTTACTCAGCGTAAGTACACTTTAACTGTTCAGTAGAGGCCTGAATGGTATTGTCAGGCTTTCATACAATTTGATGCAGTCAGATGAAGCTTGAGCTACTATCAGCTCTCCTCAGTTTTACACAGGCTAACTTAGTTGTGAAGTGTAGTTGTAGACCTGTTGTAGACACCTAGAGACAAATCTAACGGAGTCTTAGATATTAGTATGCCACATTCTATAGCCCATGTCCAGATTGAACATTATTATTGCCTATCACGTTTTTCTGATATTTTACAGGTCTAAAATAAAAGAAGACAAAGCCATGTGCTTAAATGATATTAAATAATATATTATATTAATTGATATTGATTCCTCTCAATTAAGTTTTAAAGAACAACCTTTAGTATTTCTTCCATACTACAATGAGAGTAGATAATGCATTTTCAGATTTCTCTTGTACTGTCCAGCCCTTGTAAAAACTGTAATATTTTTCCTCCACTCAAAGTGTGGATGTCCACTCCTTGACTAACCCCTCAGAAAGGCCGCTGCTGCCTCAGGCATTTTAACTCCACCCTTAAGTGTCTGGCTTCTTCACCTTGTAGTCTCTGTTGTGTTCTGTCGGCATTACAGGGTGTATACCAGCTTTCTAACCACACTTCTCCACCGCTTTTGCCTACTCAGTACACCTAAGCATTTTCCTTTTGCAATCTTGATCTTCCAAATCCTCTCATGAGAGTGTAAACACCAAAATTTGATGCTGCATGTCTGACCGCAGCGCCAGGCTCAGCCTTGACGTTGTGCTGGCCTCCTCTTGTGTGATTATCAAAAGGCTGTGATCAGCTGAGCTGTGGTACACCTGATCCACACAGCTGGTGGGGAATCTCATCCTTCTTAAATGGACACAGATTCATTCTTTTTTATAACACTTTAGTTTCTGTTAAGCAACATGAGAAATTTGACTCTTTACTCATATGTGTAAGAATGAAGTTGCTTTAACCTGAAAAGACAGAAATCTGTGTACTGAATTATGGAGTAAACATCGTTGGGGATTTCCACTTCAGGCTTCAGGCTTTAGGTTTTTCTGGCTCAAAACTCACTTTTGTACTTAATGTATAGTCCTGCCCCTACATTGAAACCATATGTGCTGAGTGTATTTCCTTTGTATGGTCTGTTGTTAAGCTTGCTAACTCTGTCATCATTCCTAGGGTAGAGATTAATCACTTACTAAATGCCTGTTTTTGTGTTTTTTTATTGGATGAATTTGCTCAGCCTACCTGCTGCAATGATGATTACAACAGTTACCCAAAAGAGTGATTCTTGAGGGAGAACATTGAATCTCAGACCCCTGCTCCTCTGCCTCTCAGGTACAGACTTGTAGCAAAGCTAAGTGTCTGAATTTCTCGTGCTGTAGAGCAGACCGTGTGCTGGAATAGTTTGCCATGGTGTCAGTAACAAAAGATACAATTTTTACTGTATAGAGGTTCATTCTATCTGCTGTTCGTCTCATTCTAAATCCAACATCAGATGCTTTCTGTGGCAGTGAGTTAAATAAAAGTCTCCAAGGCAGCATTTCCATCAAGTGGTCTGGTCTAGCTCAGCACATTTTTATATGATTTGGTACAGTATGCCTCTATCTTGCTTGCATTTCCAAGGATAGTTGTACCCTTACTTGAGGAGAGGGGTGCAAGCAGGAATATGATAGTCATATCAACTTTGTATTTTAGTTGCATCACAGCAGTGTAGAATAGTGCAGCGTTTTGAAGCAGAGCGTAACACAGTAAACAAAGAGGACATCCATCAATTTGTTATCTTTTTTTTTGTTATGTGGCTGTTGATCCCAACAAGAAATCGAGCTTTGTTTTGAGAGAAGATTCCTGTTTGGAAGGAAACTACAGCTGAAAAATTGCAAGACATTTTAGGAAACCTTACTTGGGACAGATGAGACAATGACAATTCTTTTGACCAATCATCAGGCTGCAGTGTGTTTAGTTCCACCCTTTGAGATTGGATTGGTATACTTCTGATTGAACCAAATGGCTCACACCAAATATGTGCACCATTACACCCCTACTATCCATCCATCTCCAGAGGAGGCAGATGGCTTGTTGTCAGTGATACCTTACCTTTCTTGTATATTAATGTTAATAATGATGATGTTTTTGATGTTTTCCTGTGGTTTTGTCTCAGGGGATCCAGAACCCCACTTTGGAGTATGCTGGTCTAAAGTATACCTAGGGGCAGCACGGTGGCACAGCAGGTAGTGCATGTTGCAAATTGCCCTTAGGTGTGAGTGTCAGAGTGAATGGTTGTCCATCTCTCTATGTGGCCCTGCAGCCATCTGGTGACCGGTTCAGGGTGTACCCCGCCTCTCGCCAATGTCATCTGGGATAGGCTCCAGCCCCCCTGTGACCCGAAAGGGATAAGTGGTATAGATGATGGATGGATAAATTATACCTTTTTTTTTTTCTTTTTTTTTCTTTTTAGTTTTATTGTCAAAGTAGATTACAAAGGGTGATTCGTGTGTGTAAACCTTCACTAGGTTTGCTAAATTATGCCGATTTTTAAAAATGCTTCATTTTTACCCTTTTCCTCTGTTCCCTTCCAGGTGATCTGTGACTGCCCCCCTTTCCTTGTCTCTCCGTGCACCTGCATGTACCGTGGGCAGCCCGGGCCTGTTGGAGAGGCGTTGTGCTCAGAGACTGTGCTGCACAAGGAGAACCCATGGCTTCTGGCCCTCATTCTTCCTGTCTCAACTGCAGGCTCAGGCTGCTGGAGTTGCTCCTCGGGCCTCTGTTGGTCCTGCTGATTTCTGGGCTAGTACCAGTGCATGGTCAGAAGGTGTACACCAACACATGGGCAGTTCACATACCTGGAGGTCAGGAGGAAGCAGATCTTGTCGCCAGTAAACATGGGTTCGTCAACTTTGGACATGTGAGTAACAGGCTTCATTTTGACCTTTTGTTCATTTTACATGCTTTTTATGATGTTTTGATGAAACAAGAAAATCAAAGAGCCGATGTGCTTTAAGGGCCTTGTGCATATAAACCTCACAATTTTACTATGCAAATATTGGATACATCTACCCCCTGTATGACTAGAATAAAGGAAATAATCTTGTATACATGAGCAGAGCAGCAAGTAAGAGCTTCATTGTCATAAAAGATTTTTAACCCTTTAAACTGTTCCTTGTACTCAGGCTTTTGCATCGCAACAATCAGGACATTTTTGTACAATCATATCTTCAGTCTCATCACAACTAAGAACTGTTTACCATCTCTGTTTTTTTGCGTGTGTTCAACCAATTTTTTCCTCCACCAAAGGGGTTATGTTGTTGTTGGTGTTTGTCTGTTTGTCTTTTTGACTGTGTGCAAGATAACTTAAAAAGTTATCAATGGATTTTTATTGAAAATTTCAGGGAATATTGATCATTGCACTAAGAAGACATGATTTGATTTGGGTGATGATCTGAATCCAGAAAAGTTTCATCAACTAAGAGCAGTTTTCAACATTCACTTATAACTCTGCCAATAATGTCAGTTATGCCTAGAAAAAATTGATGCAGATGCGTTATTTAGGTCCATGCAAAACCACAGTTAAGGCAGTCCCCAGAATGGACAGCCCAGTTCAGTTCTGACCCATTGATCCCCTCCAGCATGCTCCCCCCCGCTCTTGACTTTAGTGAACTGCTCTCAACAAATTCAATAAAAGCTAAACAAACAGAAAAAATGTAATAGGTGCTGGAATTTATTCCTTTTCAATTCACACTGGTCCTAGATGTACCATGAGCATATATTTTTTTTGAGTTTGTTGCTCCACCCAGGTTTTTGACTTTAGCATGCCTATAAACCCCTCTAATTCATCCCTACTTAGAAAATATTGTTTTAGTTTAAATACACTCCAACTGTGTCCATCCATTCCTCTCTCAAGAAGTAGGTGTGGCTTTTGCTGTCCAGTGCTGTGCTCTGATGTTTACTGTTGCTGCACAGAAAGGCTTAGACATTTTATCATGTGACCTTTAAACATTAATTGACATTTCTGCAAGACAAAATCTGTATCCAGAAAGACTCACAAAATCTGAGTAACTCACTGGATTTTAGATAAAGAGAGAGGAAAGAGGTTGATTTTATATATCTTACCTTTATTATAAAATTGCTATTGCACAATATTCAGAACCACAGAAAAATGTTGTCCACAGACAAAGTTTAAATAATGTTTATTGATACTGACAGCGACAGGATCAAAGTGATAAAAAAGTCAGAACACACTGCATGATTTTATCTCCAGACTGACAGCAGCTGCCCGCTCACACAGACCCCATCCAGAATGTTCTGTTTAGTTGCAGTGCTCAGATCGAAGAAGTGCGTGTCTCTCAGTAAGTTCCTCTGTAACCAACCTTCATTGAAGTTATGAAAATGATTTTGATTTGATCTAATAATAGTTTTCAGTTTCTTCACACACTGGAGAATGTTCGAATGGTTCAGGTCTTGTTATGCCCACAGCTCTGCTGGAAAGTAGGTGTGGACAATAAACATTTCCTGAGTGCGTTCATCAAGTTTTCCTGTTTTAATGACTTCCTGTTTGGAAAGTGATTAGCAGAGTTAACATGACCACATCTTTTCTAAAGACATAAAAACACTGAAAGGAGCTTTCTTCGCTCTTGTGTGCTCTCAACTATTCATTAGAGAACAGAAGATTAAAATAACAGTTTTACTGATCCAAAAACAAATGTCTTTTTATGACTCTGTTGTCATTTGTATTTTCTTTTTTTCCCAAATAAGCTTTAAGTTTTAGTATTGATATCAATGTCATTAATCTCTCCTCCTAAAACATAAAACTAAAAAAATGTAATAGAAACTGAATGTTGCAGATCTTTCTCAGTGAAGGTGTGGGAATCCAACCCTGCCAACATTTTCTTTCACATTTTACAGTTAAAAACATATCAAAACAAAGTTTGTCCAACTGCTTCTTTGTTGGAATTTTATTTTGTTTTATGATCAAGCGTCTGTTAAACGAATGGTTCAACATAACAAAGAAACAAATCAATTTCCGTTTTATAGACTCCATTTTGCCATTCACTTTCATTATACTGTTACATAAGATAAATCTCATTGGCAACATTTTATTCCTTACCCACTTAAACATTCATATACTAATTAATCATATATGAGTGTAGACAATTACAAATATGAGACCAACATGCACACAAATACATAGAAGCAAACAGACAAACAAGCAGATAGACAGATACATACACATACATGCAAAACAAGATCAGTTTATAGAAGCTGGGTTGTTTTTTTAAGTTCCAGTTCCAGCTATAGCTAACTTTTAATATTTAGAGTAATTGTTGCAAATTCAGATAAAAATGCTTGAATTATTCTGGATCCATAAGAAACATGGTAATACATACATATATTATGATTGTTTATCATATCCACTTTGAATAACTGTGTAGATTTCAAAGGCAGAAAGGAAAGATGCCACAGAGTCACTTTTTTGCAAGGAAGGTGTTGTCAGGAATGGTGTAGGCCCTGTGAAAAGACATCACCGTTGGCCCTACCACCACAGCTCATCCAACCCAGCAAAGTTCTTTGAACCACACTTCTATGAAGCAAAAAGCAAATACAGAAGGATAACTAAGTTCAACATTGAAAGCTTAAATAACTTTTTTTGTTTGTCAAAGGATCAGTTTACATGCCCCTGCTTACTAAGTCTTAAAAAGCTGAGTCTTGTATCACTGTTGACACGGTAGTTATTTGTTTAAGGACAATGAAATTGCTTAAAAAGTGTAAACATATACCCTTTACAATTTAATTAAAGCCTTTGGGGTTTGTGTAAGCATCTGACTGTAAATGAAGATCTTTCAGCAAAATAGGGACAACTTAAATCATGCTTTTTCCTCTGTTTGTGGTTGTTATAAAAACAAGAAAAGACAAAGACACTGGTATTTTTAACAAATAAGCTCTGTAGACAGTGTCTCAACATTTAAGAACCCCTATCATTCACAGGCCCATAAAGCCCCCCCCCAGTGGCACCCTTGGTAATTAAGCACAGATGCATGGCTTAACAGGGGCATTGGACATCAATATTGACATCTTTTTTAAACATTGGTCATAAGAAAATAGTGTGAGATGAACAGATGTGAGTTGCAGATGTTTATCAGTTGTGTCACATCTATATAATGCTTGTATCAAGCAATGCTAACTTCTGATCAAGAGAATTTGTTAAGTCTTAGAAAGAAAAGGTGAACTGTATGGCAAACTTAAATCTGTTTTCACAAGTAAACATTAGAAAAAATGTTGGAATGGTGGGAGAATTAAGCCAAAAAATCATTAGAAAATCATTGTTATTGTCAGTCGGCTAAATGGTATTTCAAATCGAGGACATGTCTGTTGTTGTTTGATGTTTGAGAACTATTAGACTAATGAAAAGTTACAAAAAATCAACACAGAAGCTGTAAGTGCCTTAAAAATAAGATGGACAAGATGCACAGTCCAAATAGAATTTTCTAACCAGCTCGCTCTTTTCATGTCTCCTGCCCCACAACTCAACTAGTACAAACCTCACCTGGTGTAGTCCAAGCAAGAAGGTCATAATCTGTAAATGAAACATCTGTTTCAGTGTTTAACAAGCAACCTTTCTTCTCATAAAGGTTCTTCTTTAAGCTATAAACACTTAAATCAAAGCTGTAAGTGTTTAAATGTGTTCAACTGGTCTGACTTTAGAGGGCAGATGTGGAAACTCTCGTGATGATTTTCCACTACCTTAAATAATTTGATTTTATATCAAACATCCTGAGATGGTCTGTTTCTCCCATGTTGTTCAAAGAAATGTCATCACACCATAAAGCTATAATTTACTGATTGCACAATGTATGCTAAAACCTTTTAATTACAGAAGTTGTGACACCACATTGACTAATTTCTAAAGTGTAACAGAGTGTGAGAATGGTTTCATATCAATATGTGTTAATATGCCTCTGAAAATGAGGAACAAAGCCTCTAGGACACTCTCAGTGCAGATGTTTAATGCCACCGTCTCAACTCTGCAAAGCAGCCGTGTTCTGTTTGCTCCATATGGTCTTACAAGGGTTATCACCAGGAATGTAATTTGTGCTCTGAATCACAGTGAGCAGACTAATGAGTAATCCTACACACTGAAATCCGGTAAGTATGTGTTGCCTGTGGACAGCAAGAAACCAGACGAAGCAATCATACCCTTGTTACAAAACATCATCCTGGAGGGGAGGAGCTGTGTGGTTTGTTCTGTTCTTGTAACTCGCTGTCAACAACCGTTTTGTGATATTTTTAGGGGTGGAAATTGGACTATCATATCTGACCTTATCAAGCTTGACAAGCTAGTCCTGACAGCTTCTAATGTGGTGAAATGCCACAACAGGGGCCTTTGTCGTGAAGCAGCCTTAATGAAGTCAGCCTTATGGAAGTAAAGGGGGCTAAGGTGCACTCAAATCTGGATCATAGGCTAAAGCAGATGTTCCAGGTTTACATCAGAGATTTAATCTCCTTATTAAACCTGCTTTAGAAGTCAGATTAGTGATCTACATTTCCTCTTGTTGAGTAGTAGTGTTCAAATTGTGGTTCAGACCACCCACAATGCAATGAAAAGGTGCAAAAAACAGCCAAATGCAACATGATGTGTGCTCTTTTGAAATAACAGTGTACCATGTTGTGCTATCAAGGAATCCAATCAGCACCTGTGTCCCCAGTATGCACAAGTAAGGTGGCTGGCACCGAATGAAATAGTCAGTTTGATGAATCAAACAGAAATTCAAGAGACATGCCTGTATTGTATTGTGTTGTGTTGTGTTGTATGTGCATTTTATTTGCTTTTGGAGGCCTCTGCCTTGCTTGGGTGTATTAATTTAGATAAACAATAATCAAACCCAACCCTTCTCCATTGTTTTGGCTTTAATTCATATGTAAAGTTAGATACTACAAGGTCAATAATTTATTTATCTAATTGACAGCAATTTGAACAACAGGCTGATTGAAGTCTTTTATTTTTAGGGTTAAATTTTTATGCCTCTTTTTAGATAGGACAGTGCATAGTTTCCTACACAAACACAATACTTGCATTGGCTTTTTGTAGCCCTGTTTACATGTGGCATATGTATACACATTAAGTAAAAGCCTCTAAGCACTCTTCATCTTGTTATATTATTGCAATCCCTATTGTTATTTCAATATCAAACAATGTTATTGCACATTGCATTGTTTTCTGATACTGTGCTAGCTGGACCTGCCTGATTCTGAAATCATGGATATCCGTCTTGCCAGCCTCCATTGTCCAACGACTTCACTCGGCTGGAATCTTAACGGCCCAATCAGGGAAGAGAGGCAGGAGCTGCGGGAGCAGCGGACGTGACGACAACAGGAAGTGACTGCATGTTTGAAAACAATGGCGGCTTCTAAAGCGGTCTCAATATTGGCGTTTTTTTTTTTTTTTTTTTTAATCAGAAATGGACTCAATTTATTCTTTAAAAGAGGAGGAAAGAACGTCACTTGAAGCTTGTCTTACGAGAAGTCATGTTTTTGCTCTTCTTTCAACAAGGGATCACTGCTGGGAAACTGGGAGAGAACGTGGAAATCAATACATGCCGCTTAGTCTATGGTCATCATGGTTACTCAGCGATACTTGGCGAAATATGCTCTCCTCAGAAGTTTACTGGTAATGCTTGGTAGGGATTGTCTTTGGGAGGTTCGTGTCACATATAAGTGTTAAATGATACACCTGTGTGGTATAACTTAATGTGAATGGATAGTCTTCAGGTAGTTTAAGCTAACGGCTAGCCGCCTTAGCGGCTAACTGTTGTTAGCCGTTGTTAGCCGTGCTCATTGTGGCTCAGCGGCACTGTCACTGCCTCTTGTCCCGGGAATCATGAGTTTGATCCTCGGGAAAGTAAAGGAAGTAACCGTTAGCCGTAGCGGCTAACGGCTATTAACTGCTGTTAGCTGTTAGCCGCTACGTGTAGCCGCTACGTATGCTACGTCATACGTAGCAGATGTATGTCTTACTACAGGCTTGATGTGGATTGGTCTGTGATGAGTGTGACGAGCCGAACAATCGTCCAGTCACAAGCTGCTGTTGTTTTTGAAGGTTCTGCCCCTGAAAACATTTTGGAACGGCTCCTTCCCAGATGGATTAGTGAAATATTTCCAATATGAAACTGTCCATCTGGCATGTCGGGTTAATACTGTGCAGGCCTGATTTGAACCAGTGAGTGAGGCAGCTTGATGTGTGCAGCACTTGGTGTCAAAAACAGACGGTCTTAAGGAGGCTATTAGTTTACATATCATGTATCATTTTGCATTCAATTGTATTCTATAATATTGTTTTGCATATTGTATTGATTTTTATTACATTATATGGTATCTTATGGTATGGTTCTTTTTTGTTTTGTGTTGTGCTCTACAGTATTATGATGTGTATTGCATCTTGTACTGTTTTGTGTGAAATTGTATCATGCCGTGTTGTAACCTTTTGTATGTAGTTGCATCCTACTGTACACTATTCTTTTGTATCATGAAACATCTCTAAATTATTTGACAAAAAATATACAAAGTAAGCATAATCTAATTATCATTAATTAATTATCATTATTTCACATAGGTTGAGATTTAGCAACATGACATTGGCAGCGTTCAGCTTCAAGTAAATGAAATGAAACAGTCACATCTGTTCAGCCCCGGGCCTGTTTTTTTTTTTTTATTGTTTTCTCTGTTCATTAACTGTGAAAAAGAGGTCTAACTGTAAGTGATGACTGAAATAATATTCTTTACCGCCTTGCCTGTGTTCCAGTAAGTCACTGCTCTTTGATTAAAAGAGGCTGGACAATGAAGCCTGCAACAAACAATCTGTTAATCCTTTTTTCTACCTTGAGCTAATGGGAAATGAGCGCCATGTGTGGCCAGGCATGGTGAGTGAGCGGGGGGGGGGGGGGGGGGGGGGGGGGGGTGCATGCATGCATGCATGCAGTTTGTGTGCAGGTGTTGGAGTTGAGTTGGAAAGCTGGAGGAAAGGATCAAACACTGCAGCTGGGCAAGTTTTACAGCTCTTGTGATGCTTCTCAGAGAATTTCTCATTCTCCTCACACGATGGAATCTTTACAACCCCAAACAATTAAAATTCCTACATTCTTCCATCATGACACAAAACAATGTAGTTTCTCATCACAGACATGTTTTTGTGCAAACAATAATTATAGGCAATATTGTCTCACATTCCTCAGACTTATGTTCTTATGTATTTCTAGTGCTTGGTGAGAGGGCCACAATTCTTTGCACGCATTATGTAAGATAAGGGAGTACTGATATCTTTTGGGTTATGCAGCCATCATAAAAAATTTACACAGCAGAATTCTTTGAACAGCTTTGTAAAGTGTTTTTATTTTGTAAGATTTATTGTAGCATAATAAGGAACTCTATAAATATCTTTGGTCCATTTCTTTTAACTGTTTGGTTCAAAAGTACTACAGTAATAAGTCCTAAAACCAAGAAATGATATAGCATTCTAGCACTTCTGATTTCACAGTTTTAATGGCTACAGGGTTTTTTTTTTTTTTAGTTTTCGGTCGGATGCCTAAAATAATGTTTGTAGTAAACAAACGTTGTGATACACTTCCTGTATGTCCTTGTGTAAGTCAGCCTGCATCATGAGCACTCTTATGATACATTCTATTTACATCCGACTTAAACGTGTTCCAGTTACAAGCTTGGAAAGTCGAGGTACTGGAAAATCATCCTAAACTGCCCAGTAGAAAATTTTGACCTAAAAGGGGAGTTCCCAATGATATATCTCATTTACAATTATAAGAACCGGAACAATAATTAGCCATCATGACTACAAAATTATGGCATTGTTTGAAAGTAGAAAAACTGAAAACTTCAGTTTCATAAATGGTGGGGCCTGCCATTTATTGAATGTGGGCCTTTCTAGACTCGTATTTGTTTTGTTTTGTTTTGTTTTAAAACATATTTTATTAAACAAGTGATAACAAGCACATTAACAACTGCAATGTAAATGATTTTCATTTTTCAAACATGAGCATCCCCCCCGACAACAACCCCCACTCCACATACACCACAGATCTCCTCCCACCTAGAGATTGGAAACATAGAAGTAAATTAAAAAAACAAATAAATACATATACTGACACATGCATACATATATACATACACGCATACATATACACATATGCATACACACATATGTACATAAAATAATGATACTGATGATAATAATAATAATAAATCAGATCAAAACTTTAGCAGATATATGTATTTATATCAAATAAAAAGACACTAAAACAACAACAGCAACAAGAAAAAACAGATAAGACTAACTAAACTACAGTAATTATGAATTCTGCATATACAGCCAAAGACATTAAATAGAAGAATAAATGAAAAAAAAAAAAAACAACTTCATAGTGAATGATACAGAAATCAAATTGTCTGTGAATAATATTTAAATTTTAATTTTAGACTGTTGTCAAATACAGTCTGGTTGCTGCATGCATCTTGGCTGCACCACTATATTGTTCAGGTAGAACCTGCAGGAATCCAAATAGCTGGGCATGTACAAAGACAAGTAGTTTTCTTACTACAGGTTTATGCCACCTCATGCAAAGATGCTTACTTTTGAGGTAGGTCTAAAC